>KE158055.1:1511-14042 GCA_000411055.1 Leavenworthia alabamica
TCAAGTTGCTTGGCCTGATCGGGCTAGATGTTGGCCCAATCGGACTGGCCTTCTGCTGCTTCAGAATGTTTGGTTGATCAAGCACTGGTTGTCTGGATAGTATGGCCCGATCGAGCTGGTCTTCAGGAAGTCAGGATCGGACTGGATCGATCGAGGTATGGTTCGAGTAGGTTGTCTAGAATGTGTGGCCCGATCGGGCTGCATGCTAAAACTCCAAAAACTTCTTGTTTATCATCATCATGCCTCCCAAACACGTAATCCACATCCTAAGCTCCATAACCTGTAAAATGACACTAACCCGACCAAAAAGACTCAAAAACGGATACGACACGTTAGTAAAACCGACTAAAAACACAACATATCACCCACTGACCCATTATGGTTGACCTATCAAAGCCCATTTATTTATATGAGTATAAAATTAGATACAACCTACTAAAATAATAGATAGACTTGTTAACCCATGTATTTTGATCTATTTTGACACCCCTATCTACAAATACCATACAAAGAGCTGTTCATGACTATAACACATTTGGGTATACAAAAAAATTCAGTTAGAAAGTTATCTATAGTTTATTTATTTTTACTTGTATGTAATTTGAATTTTTTTTCTTCTCACTCTTCCTAACAGTGGTTGAGGATGACAATGACTTTAAGGGTGGGACTAGGTGGCTGCAGCTCCTACTGTCTCAGTCTCTTCCTCATTCTCAAGTTTTTTGTTTTTATTTTTATATGGGTTTTAGATTTAATATGACTAATAAAAATTTAGATGTCTATTTATAATAGGGAAAAATGTCAAAAACTCTTTATTTTCTAAAAGTACGATGTTAAAATCTTCAATTTTTGATTTTTTTCATATAAATCCTCATTTTCTTTGTTGACTAAAAAAATAAATACTTAAATTTTGTTGGCTCGGCCGTTTAAGTCATGACGACTACACAAACGAAAAATGGTTATGGCGTTAGTAACTTCCGCTAAATCAAAAATAACGTTGTTTTTTTCTTATTAAAATTCCTAACTTTCAAATTTTAGCCGTTTAAATCACTAACTTTCAAATGGTAGTTACTTAAATTATCAACTTTTAAAATTTTGGTCATTTGAGGTATGTCTATATATATTCACATATCAATTTATTTTAAAATTATTTTTTATACATATTTATATACTTATATACTCACAATATCATTGGTATATTGGTATGTAAATATGTATTGTGAATGTATTGGTATGTAAATATGTGTAAAAATAATTTTAAATGAATAGATATGTAAATATATATAGACATGCTTCAGTCGCTAATATTTAAAAATTTTTTATTTAAATGACGAATATTTGAAAGTTAATGATTTATAAGGCTAAAGTTTGAAAGTTGAAGATATTCAAATAAGAAATAAACGACATCGTTTTGGATTTAACGGAAGTTACTAACGCCATAAATGTTTTCCGTATGTGTAGTTAACATCATGACTTAAAGCCGACTCAACAAGAATTTATTATTTATTTTTGTAGTTAACGAAAAGATAAAAATTTAAATGACAATTTGAAAACTGAGGCTTTTTTACATTTTTCTCATATATAATATGGGCTTTAGAGTTTAGACGTAATGGATTAATGAAGTTAATAAACTTTTAGAGTTATAGCTTTTCAAAACAAAATGAATTAGGCCAAAGTTTTGGACCAAGACAAAGATGTCACATTGTGCTTAATTGAGCAAGTTCTTAGGCAATGGTGATCCAATGTTATGTTATCTAAAGCAAACAAAAAAAATTGGCCCATTAAAAAAAACTTATGATGTAGAGAGAATCAAACCTACACATTTGATATTAATAATAGAAGCAATAACCATTCGACAACAAAGCATTTTTAATACATTGATACCCATTTCAATAATAACATTATCTGGCCCATTGGGCCTTGCAAATAACTTAAACAGTCTCATGTTTTTAGAATAAGATACAAGCAGAGAAAGATTAAGACCTAAGAAATGTTTTTGGCTTTAAGCCCAAAATTTGGACAGACATTGAGTACCACTACTCCAACAATCCAAGTTCTTCTAACTCTCAAACAGAGATCTCATCATAAGGTACAATACAAACTACACACATGAACCAAAACAACTTCACTGAGAAATAAAAGAAACTCATCTTGATAACTTCTTTCGCCATTGGGTTCTCCCACGATTGATCTCTTGACCATTTTCAGACAACCTCAAGATATGCAAGAACTGTCTCTCATCGTCTAAGGTGGCTGATCCGTTGGCCCCAGTGACCTTTGAGACTGACTCATTGAGAGTTTCAGAGGTTGTGAGTGAATCTACAATATCATCTTGCTGACATTCTCTTCTGTAATCTAGTGTTATAACTTTAAGCTCATGCGTATCAATGATCGCTTGAGGTATGCTCTGCCATAACCAAAGATAAAACACAAAAATTTACAAGTTGGTTCATCAAAAATTACTTGGATCTTGTGGTATATACATATTTTATTAGTTAAACTAACCTCAAGAACCCATCCAATGTAAGTAACATTATTCACATGTTGGTTCATATCTAGATCAGCTCGTCTAGGCTTAAGTCCAAGCATAGAATACTCAGCTGGATCTTCGAGTTTCGGGATTTTCTTTAAACTGTTATTGTTCTCCTCAGGAAAAGCAAGCCTAACAAACACACAAAGAAGAACTAACTGAGATGTTCATATCAATGAATGAATACAATGAATCATCGTCACCTCGGTTCTTGTGGACAGTAAACTATATACTCATCTCTAACTTCATCTATAACTCTTTGAAGCCGTCTTGTATCTTGGTTCATCATAACCCACTTGCTATAGACACACATAACATTTATCAAACAATGAGGAATAATGTATAGTAACAGAGTAAAAGCTCAAACCTTGTGGCACGTCCAATAACTTCATTAGTATTACAATCTTTTAAAACCCAATCACGTCTAGTTCCAATCCTTCCTTCACTTTGACACCATGTCTCTATCTCAACCACATCACTCCTAACCACAAACAAGAAAAAAAGGTTAAAACTTTATACTCCAACACATATAAACAAATCCTTTATTACTTACCAAGCTGGATACTTATAAATCTCAATGTGCATTCTTGCAGTAACCCAAATGAGATGTAATTTACGCATTGTTAGTGTTGTAGCAAACCCATCTGTTGAAAATCCAACATTTTGAACATGGTTACATGCCACTTCCTACAACAACAAAAAAGATTCAAACTTTAATCACATAGACAAAGAAATTTCTGGGTTTCTTAAACACACAAGAAACATGAATTTTAAAAAAACTTTTAATTGTTATAGATTGAGTACACACAAAGACAATTCTAAGAAAATTACAGAACCTGTAAGAGATTAGCAATGGTTTCAACTGTAGCGGTTTTGTTAATTCCAACTTCATAGCTTCTAATAATGAATTTTTCTTTATATGAAAATCCATCTTCCATTAATCTACCAAATCGGACACGATCTACCGGAGAATCAGAGACTCGACGGAGGAGACTATTTCCTTGATCGGTGGAGAGAATTGTTGGTAAAGGATCATTTTTTAACTGAGAATAAGAGATTGTTCCGGTACGATGTCGATGTACCGGAATTAAATAACGGTGAGAATTGGAGAAGAAACTGTGTAAGTTGTCAGTAACATTACACGAAAGCTTCAACATTTTGTTTTAAATAAATAAATTGAGATGTGAACTGAACGTTTTTGGTTTTGTTTGGGGTTTTAATAAAAGAGAAGAACACAAAGACTTGTGTTTTGTAATGTGTTTGCCGATGGGAACGAATCTAGTGGGAAATTTACGAAATTGCCATTGACGTTTGGTTGTTGGCCAATTGGCTAAAGGAGACATGTGCGGTGTGAATAAGAAAGAAAGCTCACGTGACCCTTTACTTTTACTCTTATTATTTCCATGAATACATTAAATTCCTATATGTGATATATAAGGTACGAAATTTTGGTTGTGAAGTATAAAGTTTTATTTGTTTTATCTGAAAAGGGTTATTTTCAATAGTTTTGATATGAAAGATTATTTCCATGTATACAGTAAGGTAAGCGTGAGCCTATATACAAGATTTGTTACCTTTGTAAGACAATATAAGTATAAAATTTTCTTTGTTTTATGTGAAATGGAATTTTGATATCAATGATAAAATTAATGACAATATTAAGGGTGCAACAAAATATTAGTGAGGGAGAATTGAACCAATGAACTCTAAGGAACAGTAGGTTCAGTTTAACCATTTTTTTGCTAGTAATTAAAATTTCATCAATTACATTAACTCATATATCTTTCTTTCTTTTTTCTTGATTCTTGGCATGGAGGCAGGCACTCAATCAAATCTTTGATCACGAAGTTGGTTATGTCCATATCCAAACACAAGATTAATCCTTCTATTTAATGATTGCCTCATCCATCTGCCAAATTAAAATCTCAACCACTGTCATTTAATGGGATATCAGTAACTACCATGTATTTTCCATCAATCATCATCATTACTACACATATCCAACTATATTATTTATTCCTTTTATCATCGTCTTAAAACCAACACCTATATGAGATTTGGAAGGTTGATAAGTACACGGGGAAAATCCTATTAAAATCGGATTCTGATTTAAGTAACAAGACTGACAAGCCTTAGGCCTGTAATAAAAGCATAAGCTATAAACTAAAAAATAAAACTAAATGCATATCCGTACAGATTTTTTTGGGTTATATTGTTAACTTTGTTGTAGATTCAAAAAATAATTATATTTTTTTGTATAAACATGCATGTAACATTCATAAATAAAAACGGATAATAAAACCATTGATTATTGAATTACGAGATCAGTAGGAAATAGAGTATTAGAAAATAAATTAGTTGGCTTCGAAGCCCAATTAGTGTGATAGAGAGGACCTGAATTAGATTGGGCCTTAAGTCCTATTAGTCCATTCAAAAAAAGAAAAAAAAAATTGGCCTAGACCATAGGCCCAAATGATGGACGACCTTAATGTTAAAAAGGAGAAGATTTCTTCTCTGTTTGAAGACACAAACAGAGAGAAAAACTCCCATATAGCTCACGTGAAAGAGAAGAGAAAAAAGTGGAGGAGAAGTTGTGATTTTTGGTGTAGAATCAAGTAAGACAAGGTAATATCCACTCCTCTTTCTCTTCTAACTTAGAATTAAAGAGTTTTAACAACTCTAGTTGTGGGATTAGAGCGGTAGGAGGTGAAAAAGTGAAGAGAAAATTTGTAAGAGTTAGATTCAAGGGATTTAGCTAAGGAGAAGGTGTAACTCCAAGGTAATATCGCTTGTTTTTATGTTTTAAACTTGTATTGATGAGATTTTTTGAAATCAATCTTGATTGAGATTATTTTTGTAATTTGAAGAATTTAAGAAAAGATCCTTGGTCTTGAGTTTTAGAGGTGATTCCAAGCATAGAAAGTGAAATTAAGGTATAATCTCTCTTTATTATGCGAATTATTAATTGTATAGTGGACTCAAAAATGAAGCCAATAATTTTTATGAGAAAACGTTTTGTGGAGAAATTGTTAAAGGAATGAATGGTGAACGATCGACGAACGATTGGCGAACGATCGACGAACGATTGGCGAACGTTCGGTGGATGATCGCCCAACTGGACAGAATGCCCTGAATCCGATTATGCGAAATTGTTCTCAAGTTTTTCTTGTGAGTTTGTGTAGATCTACTCTAGGATATTATGAGGACGAGTGTGCTTTCGATACTGAGTTATTCAGGTGAGTGCGGAACTAAGATTAGCAGGAACCCGAACAGACGTAGGTTAGTCTGGCCTAGGATAGTTGTAGCATCACGTAAATATTACGTAGTTGTGTATATCGGTGTTATGCATATATTCTTGTTGTTGCGGCGGCGTAGTCGATGCGGATATTGGTTACGTCAGGATATTCTTGTGTGATGCACCATGACATTGTGTATGTGATAGCATATGTATACATTATACATTGCACGGTATTGTGAGGTCATATTACGGTGTCTTATATGACACGTCGCTGGTTACCTGAATCGTCCGGATTCTATAGCGGAGCCGGTAGTCAAAATGCGCGTCTCACTCAGTATTATGATATACTGACAACTCTTTTTTGGATGCAGATAAAGAGACGTGAGGTTAGGAGCACATGAACCCAAGACAGGAATATGAAATAACATACAGAGACAGTTATAGTTGTGTCGGGACATGTAGTGTTTTGTGTTACATTGTATGTGTTGTATTGTGTTATAAAATTTTAAAAAAATATTCATGTACATTGTGGACCACATGGTATGGTCTTGTTAATACACATCAAGAACATGAATGTTAATGAATACAACTAAAATTTTGTCCACAATCAGGTAGATAATATTTAACAATCAAATAAAAATTATTGAACGATTGAAAATTAATATAGACGACTCATTTTGATAACAATATAAAGAAATATGCTTCAAGTATATTTGATAGTTAGTTATTTTATTTTTGCTGAAATTTTTAAACGAGTTCAATTATTATTACCAAAAAATAACATAAAATAAAAAGTTAGAGATAAATAAAAAAGTTGTAAACTTGATTACACAAAATGAGCTCCCATTTATTATTAAAAAATGAAATTTCTAGAAAAATTAATGGTTTATTATTTTTTTTTTGATAAAGGGTATTCAACTAAAAGCTTGGGGAAGCGTTACATCATGGAAAAATAAGACAATACTAACAAAATATATGAAAATTTTAGGAAATATAATGAATTGTTTATTTCATTGTTTTCATCTTACAAACAAAAATAAGAAAAAAAACAAAGAAAAATTTGAGAGGAATGGAAAGCTGTAAAACATTAACAAAGAAATGTAAAACATCTTATGCAGAGGAAAATAAACCAATTTAAGAGAAATGAAAATGATGTAAATATAAACCAAGAAGTGGACTCCCACATATTAAAAGAAAAAATGAAAAAAATGTAAATATAAACCAAGAGGTGAGGTCAAGTATTATTGAAAGATAAAAAAGTTAGAAAGAAATAAAAGAGCTGTAAATATAAACCAAGAAATGAGCTCTCACGTGTTATTGAAAGAAGAAAAGAAAAAGTCATAGAGTAATAAAAAAGTTGGTTTTTCCAATAAGATTAATTATTTATATTCTTCAAATTATACTTATTTATTTTAAAAATATTGTATTTTTCTTTAGAAAAACATACTCACAAAAATAAATATAAACAAAAAAAAAAAAGTGAGTTCTCACGTATTATTGAAAAAAAGTTAGAGAAAATGAAAAAACTGTAAATATAAACCAAGAAGTGAGTTCTCACGTGTGAATTTTTTATTAGAAATACAAGAGGATAACATTACATATCCCTGGATACTTTGATATATATGGAAGGCAAGGAATGACAAGGCTTTTAGTAATACAACTTACGATCCCAAAAAAATTATAAAATTAGCCGAGTTAGAAGCACTGGATTGGAATAAGGCAAAAAATGAGGTACATCTAGAAGGAAAAATTGGGGTTACAGAGGATACATATAGAGAGATAAAGAGTTTATGGCAAAATGATATGTAGATGGATCATGGAACTACTCGGATCAATATTCAGGGTTAGGATGAATTTTAAAGAAAATTGGAACACAGGAGAATCTAAAAGGAGCAAAGAATATACATAGAAATATATCATCGCTACACACAGAATTAGAAGGGTTAGTATGGGCCATGCAAAGTGTATTAGAATTTGGTGAGCAGAATGTTTGTTTTCTACGGATTGTTCGGAACTTGTGGAAATGATCACTGAGCCACATGACTGGCCTGCATTCACACTCATGCTTGATGAAATAAAAAAGAAGACAGGAGAATTCACAAGAGTTGATTTACGCTGCATTAAAAGAGACAAAAACAAAGAAGCAGACGAATTAGCGTTTCATGCGAGATGTCAACATCAAATAGTGCATTACATAAGCCACCAACCAGCAACATGGAGGAATGAGTAGAGTATATTTCATTGTCGACAAAAAAAAAAACCAAGAAGTGAGCTCTCCTATTATTGAAAGAAGAAATGAAAAAGTGAGGGAGAACAAAAAAGCTGTAAACATAGGTAAAAAAATAAGCTCCCAGGTATTATTGAAAAAAAAAAGAAAAAGTGTGAGAGAACTAAAAAAACTGTAACTATAAATAAAGAAAAGGTAATTCTCAAAAATACCACCAAATTAATTTTAATTTTTACAAATACCACTAAAATTAATTTTAGACAAAATTACCATTTAATAATTTAATTAAATTAAAAAATAGATTATATTTTTGAGAAATTACACAAAATCCAAACAATAAATACTAAACTCAACCACTAAATACTCAAACCAAATAATAAAAAACTAAACTCAACCACTAAATATTCAACCCAAACATTAAATTAAAAATATGATTTTAATAAAAAATGGTATTTATATCTCATTAAAGAAATTAATGTAATTTTGTCCCAAAAATTATAAATGATGGTATTAGAAAGAATTACTCATAAAAAAAACTCCCATATGTTATTGAACAAAGAAAAAAAAGTTAAAAAGAAATAAAAAAGCTGTAAATAGAAATCAATAAGTGGGGTCTAATGTATTAATGAAAGAAAAAAAAAAATCGATATAAATGAAAAAGTTTTAAACATGATTATACACTAGTGGAAGATGTAAACATTAACAAACAAATGTAAAAATTATAAACATGATTATAAAAGTGGGCTCCTCCAATATAGTAATATTACCGCAAAACATAAATTCCATATGATATTACATCCATCCTATCTAATCATAACTTTCCAATCCTTCCGTAAATCTATAATGAACAAATTTTGGGTTATCGTAAATTTGACTATGCTTAATATTGGTATGTTTATATACGTACCAATGTTTGTTGTAACTTTTACATTAAACTTTCTAAGTTTGAGTTTGTTTGACTAAATCATACACTTAACACTAATAAATGATATGTCTAATATATCATATACCTATGGTCTCTAATCATATATCACTATCATTTGGTGGTCTAGTCAGTAGTTCGAAAGAGCTGTAACCCATCAGCGTCAGATGCTCTCGGCTTAGCAGTAATAAAATTGGATTCTGATTTAAGAAACAAGATTGAGAAGCCTTAAACCGGTAATAAAGACATAAGCTATAATATAAAACTAGATGCATATCTGTGCAGATTTTTATGTTATAGATGTACATTCAATACACGCACGGGCTTAACTATAGTCTTTACATAAACACAATTTCTGTTTTGTCTTTCTGTTCCTTCTGCAATTTCTGTTTTTTATAAAGTAAACAAAAAAAAAGATTCTATTTTCTTTTGAGATATATATTTTATAATAGTTTCTAAAGATATTTTAAAAACTTTGATAGGATAAATATAATTTAATAGTGATTTTCCAATAACTATTTAATGTTGGGATTTATAGTATAAAGTTACATGGTAGATTGTCTTGATCAAACAATCATAATTCAACCTATGTGATTATTCAAAAGATGAAATTATCGAAAAAATATGATTTTTCGGAAAGTTGTGACTTTTCGAAAAGATACAACTTTTCAGTTGAATCGAACAATCACAATGGTTCGTAGTCACAATCAGAATCATTGCCACAAATGAAAGCATGAATTTTTTACAGAATTTGTTTGAGAGAAACAATGCTATTCATAAGTTCTTGTCCTTTCAAAATATGTGTGATTCAAGCCGTCGTTTGAGTTCGACATGACACCGGAGTTTGACAGTACTGCCGTTCCGGTGAGTTAAGTCCGTCCTATCCTGGGAAGTTATATTCCATCAATCGTTGGTACCAAGCGGAACCAAGCGGGGAATAGTTTCCTTAAGGAAACATGGTTTTGCCGTGAATTCGGATTTAAATATTTAATTATATTTATTATATTTGTTTTATTCATAAATTTTGACTCCAGTATCGGAATGGAGTTATAATTGTGTCTATGCGTAGATATCGAAAATATCTTTCTATGAAGATATAGAATGTATTATTTGAGTATGTATATTGAAAGATATAGAATTTATAAGTTATAATAGAATTATTATTAATAATTTTGTTTATGAAACTTGTTTTACTTGTAACTTTTGATTACAGTGTGTGAATCAAGTGATCTTGGTGTCTGTGTGTAGATGCTAAAATTATATTTCTAACAAACTATAAAACGTATTTTTTTTGGATATGTAAATAGAAAGATATGAAAGTTATAAAAGTGAAAAACGTTTTATAACATATGTTCAATTGTGAAACATCGGGAATAACAATCTTAAGGAAACTATTTATATATCCCGTGTTTGTGTTTCACATCTTTGACGACTAGAATATTTTTTTTCTAAGTCATTGTTGAGATTAAAACCAAGTTTTGGTTTTCTACTCATCGAGATTAAATCCTTTATGGATTTCTACTCACATCGAGATTAAATCTTTTGTGGATTTCTACTCACACAGAGACTAAATCCTCTATGGATTTCTACTCATATTGAGATTAAACCTTTTGTGATTTCTACTCATGTTTAGAAAAATTTAAAGATTAAAATATTTAGTTTTTCATGATTCATAGTTTTACACAAAACTAGTAAAGAAACTCAATAACTTTAAAATATATGGTAAAGATATTCTATAATGGTTCATACTATTTATATTTATATGCATATATTGTGATAATAGATATGCAATATAATAGATATGAAGTGTTATGTATAATGAAAAAAAAAATTCATGTGAGACGAAGACATAACAAAAGAGGTTATCACAATTGACCATGTATCATCAAAAGATAACATAACTGATAGTCTAACAAAAGGCTTTTGTAGAGATCAAGTTGAAACATCTAAGAGAATGAGTTTATGGCCTCAGACAAGTTAGCACGGCGGCAACTCTACATAATAGATTGCAGATCCCATGAAATAGGTTCAAGGAAAATACAAAGTTGTAGCTAACGGTTCAACATTGTCGAAATAAAATCAACTTATTCTCATGATGAGACAATGTTATAAGATAAGAGATAGGGTAAAAGATATGAGTTGAAGCGAGAAGGCTTAGTTAAAAAGTTTTTAATGGTTCTTAAATTTGATGTAATCAAATAGTGTATTTACAAAGATTACACTGTAAGAAACCACTTATGTGGAAGTGAAGTGTGGGCCGCTTCAAGGAGAATGTTGTTTGGCCAGTTCTCTACGCTTTCACGAGACCAGTCAGGTGTTCATGGCTGAAACAAACACAACAGTGAGAACCAAAAGATGGTTAAGAGTTAATTGTATAATTTAAGTTGTCTTGGTATACACAAAAAGCCGACAGTTCAAATATATTGCATCTACCGATTGGCGAGTATATCCGATTTAAATTCACTACGGAAAATTCAAAGGGAAACCCACTTATCCAGATGGAATTAATTCTTCATAGTTGAGTCATACATATTTTATATAAGAAAATCTCTATTCATGTGGGGGATTGTTGGGATTTATAGTATAAAATTGAATGGGAGATTGTGTTAATCAAACAATCATAATTCAACCTATGTGATTATTCAAAAGATAAAACTATCGAAAAGATATGACTTTCCGTTAAGTTGTGACTTTTCGAAAAGATACAACTTTTCAGTTGAATCGAATAATCACAATGGTTCGTAACACCCATATACTTGCTATAAATACAGAATCATTGCCACAAATGAAAGCATGAATTTTTTACAGAATTATTTTTGAGAGAAACAATATTATTCATAAGTTCTTGTCCTTTCAAAGTATGTGTGATTCAAGTCGTCGTTTGAGTTCGACAGGGCACCGGTGTTTGACAATACCGCCGTTCCGGTGAGGTAAGTCCATCTTATCCTGGAAGGTTATATTCCATCAACCATTGGTACCGAGCGAGGAATAGTTTCCTGATGTGCTAAGTTTTAATCCCTAGAAATACTGAAAGTGCACAGCCTATACAGTAGTACAAAAGGTATCGAATCCACAGGGAGCAATGGTTCACACAATGATTCTTTAGGTTCAAGAACTAAGCTAAGACAAAATATATTGAATAATTGTGTTCAACATCAAGCTAAAATGTGATTAACAAAGACTTTTAAAACAGTTTAAGAAAGCACTAGGCACTAGGGACTCGGATATAGGTTTTCAGAATTGAACTACTATTCAGGTTCGTTTATAAAGCGCATCAGACTCAAACAAAACAGACATGCTGATATGACTATCCGGGTTGGAATTATCTAGCCTTGCCGGCTAACTCAAAGAAGAGGGTGATGGAGGAAATGGCTTGGGAAAACCCTTGGATGAAGGAATCTGAAGGATTCCTTTTGCACTGCGTGTCTAGACTAATGATAGAAGAGAATGATGAAGGGAGAGTGTGAGTGAGGATAGGTTCACTGACTCAAACTCTCAAAGGAATGAACCGGATAAATATGGGATTTTAGGAGAAGATAGATTTCATTGTCCTAAAACCAGTGGATGGAGGTGGATTGATATGCAACACTAAGGTTATGGAGAATCCTTAGATACGG
>KE158056.1:0-21052 GCA_000411055.1 Leavenworthia alabamica
TTGGTGTTGGAGTTGCTGCAGCCATGTGGTTGGTGGGAATAGCCGCCATGGTTTGTTGTGGGAGTGAGATTGGTATTAGAAGTTAGAACCGGTGTAGCCGATAGAATAGTTGACTCGCTGATGAGACAGTTAGGTTAACGTTGGAGATGTTACTTGGCATACAAGTAAGAAGATTTAGAACACACGGATGTTCCTTAGTGCACACGAACGCTTCCATATATTCTCCGTACTTCACGAAGACATTCCCCTACTAAAATGAAAAAATATCAAAATATCAAAATTTATTAAATTATAATTAATGAAATTTATATGAATAAAACTCAATAAATAAATAAAAATGTTAAAATAATAACGAAAATGAATGAAGAAGGAGTTGACCAGGCGTTGAGTGGGTGACCTACCAGCTAAATAGAATCACACGCTCTGTAGCGTTGAATTCTTTAAAAGAGTTTAATCAATTCATGCACATTTGATGCTAACATTTGTTAAAAAACTATTTATTATATATATGCTTACATATCCTTTCTTCTTTTCCAATTTAAAACCCTTAATTACAAGAAAATAAACAAAATCAAAAGTTTGACAGTTTTAAATCTTTTTGGCAATCTTTGATTTTATAAGCTTTTAAGAAAACAAATTTTTATTTGTTAGTAAATTAAACTAAAAGAGAAATCAAATCAATCAAGAAGAAATGGGTCGGATCCCATGTTGTGAAAAGGAGAATGTGAAGAGAGGACAATGGACTCCTGAAGAAGATAACAAATTAGCTTCTTATATTGCTCAACATGGTACTCGTAATTGGCGTCTCATCCCTAAAAACGCTGGTAACATTTTGTTCTATGATTAAACATCTTTGTAAGAATGTGACTTTTGTAATAACTATAGATTTTGGTTTGTAATAATAGGGTTGCAGAGATGTGGTAAGAGTTGTAGACTACGATGGACTAACTATTTACGTCCTGATTTAAAACATGGACAGTTTTCTGAATCTGAAGAACATATCATTGTTAAGTTTCACTCTGTTCTTGGTAACAGGTATGAACATATTATTTTGTTTCGAGAAGTTTCTTGGGAAACAAGAAACTGAATAAGACATAAGCCTTGTTCTATATGGTCTTAATCTATTGGTTTAAGTTTCTTTTGATATATATGGTTTAGGTGGTCGTTGATAGCGGCGCAACTTCCTGGTCGTACAGACAACGATGTGAAAAACTATTGGAACACGAAGTTGAAGAAGAAGTTGTCGGGAATGGGAATAGATCCAGTGACTCATAAGCCTTTTTCACATCTAATGGCAGAGATCAGTACTACACTTAACCCTCCTCAAGTCTCTCACCTTGCTGAAGCTGCTTTAGGTTGTTTCAAGGACGAAATGCTTCACTTGCTAACCAAGAAACGTGTTGACCTAAACTTTTCTAACCCTAACCCTAATAACTTTAACAAGATTGCTGATAATGAAGCTGGTAAGATGAAGCTGGATGGTGTAGATCATGGTAATGGAATAATGAAGCTATGGGATATGGGTAATGGATTCTCGTATGGATCATCTTCGTCGTCGTTTGGGAATGAAGAAAGGAATGATGGATCTGCTTCTCCTACGGTTGCAGCGTGGAGAGGTCATGGAGGAATACGTACGGCGGTGGCTGAAACTGCGGCGGCAGAGGAAGAGGAGAGAAGGAAGTTGAAGGGAGAAGTGGTTGATCAAGATGAGATTGGATCTGAAGGAGGAAGAGGAGATGGAATGATCATGATGAGGAGCCATCATCATCATCATCAACATGTGTTTAATGTGGATAATGTCTTGTGGGATTTACAAGCTGATGATCTCATTAATCATATGGTTTGAAGATTTATTGTTTGGGTCTTCATTTTGGATCTCACATTGGTAGTTAACAGTTGGGTATGATTAATTAGGTGCTTTATGTTTTTTTAATAAATGTTGCTTTTTAAAGCGTTTAATAATAAATAATTGTAAATAAAGATCTTTTATAATTTCCATAAATAATTTATGTTTAAGTTGCACAAAATACAAAATTATAAACGGCACTATCAGAAGACATATATAATTAATTGTACAATTATCAATATAAAAATACTAATTTAGAGGGATGTATTGAATTTATGATTTGATAAGATTTGATTTAAAATATTAAAACATGAATTTAAAATAGTTATTGAAATTGTTATTGAAACATAAATTTTAAAATTTGACACCTACAAATATTTCTCTAATAATGTAAACTGTGTAGAAATTTTGGGCATCATACGGCCCATTAAAAGCCCAAGTAGTGGCCTTGAACGTTGGAAAAGAAAATATAGCCGTTACAAGCAGTAAACGTCGCGTTAATATAATCGCAACAACAACAGTGTAACGTATAGAGAGAAATATCCGACCGTTGAACATATAGCCGTTAAGGAACAACAATTTAAATACCTGAAATCTTAGTTTTCGAGAAGGAAACTTACCAAACATACTTCTTCTTACTCTCATATTGCTTTCCATTTCAGATCTCTGTTTCTTCATTAAATTTCAATCTTTTAATCAATGGCTGGAACTAAAGATTCTCATGTAGTGGAGATTCCAGTAGATGAAGAGCATAAAGAGAGGCAACAACAACAACAGTTGGTTACGGTCTCAAATCCTGGAATGGGAATACTCAAGGTGATTCAGCAGCATCCGTTGTCTGAAATCTCAGAGAGTCCAGGACATTTGTTGCTTTTGAAGCTATGGCAAAGAGAAGAAAATTTGTTCAATCGTCGTGTTCTTTTAAAAGAATCGAGGCTTGAGTCAATCAAAAGAGAGATATTTCAGCTTTGCTGCTTTTTCTTAGTCTTCCATGGCTTCTTCTTCACACTTGTCTACTCTTCTTCTTGTTCTGATGATGATGATGCGATGAAAAGTGATGCTGTCTGCAAGAAATGGTGGATACCTTCTGCAGTGTCACTAACTACTTCACTAGTTCTGGTGTTTTTGGTTCAGGCTAAGCTGTTTGTGTTCTGGAAAGTTTACAGAGGAGTTCATAGGGAGAGGAATGATAATAGAACACTTACTCGTTGTGTTTTGGAGCTGAGGATGAAAGGGTCGAGCTTTGATCTGTCTAAGGAACCAATGAGTGGGAAGAGGATGAAGAGCTCAAGCGTTGAGATCAAATGGAAACCTATTACTTGGTTCTCTCAGTATTTGATAACCATTGTTCTTCTTTGCTTTGCAGGGTTGTTCTTCCCAGTCTCAAAGTTCATCCTTTGTGGGTTTTGAACAGATCAGCCAAACTCTCACTCTTCTTTGTTTTTCTTTCCGGTAAGCAAATCGTGTGCTTTTGTTGTTCTTTAATCCATATCAGGACTCTCAGTGATAATTGTGTTGTAATTTTCTCAGGATTCTGTATTCTTTCTTCAACCTCCATTGTGGGGGATGAAGCTTTTGGTCCGATCTTAGCAAAAGCTTATCATTTGTCTCTGTATCTGCTTCAGAGAGTTGCTGTCAAATCTCTCCCATACTGAAGAATCCCTGGGATTCAACAACCTTAACTTTTAGCAGTAATATATAGTAGAGTTCCATTATTCGTTATAATAAAGAACATAGCTTGTGAAGCAACACATTTTTTTGCAGTGAATAAAAAACCAGTTTCATATAAAATCAGAACTTCATACTTTCAATCTATTTATTGATAATACATATAAAGTTTCTTTTTTGGATTAAACAAGGATCAAGCAGAGTTGTGCATTTTTCCAAATGCAGTGTTCTGTTTCCTATGAACTTTCAAAACCAAATATTCGGAAAACACCTGCAAAGAGATCCAACGAGCTTCTTATCATTTGTGTAACGTTATTTAAAAATTGCATAAAAATGAAGCATCAATATACATCACTACCTTCATCAGTGTTATACTTGGCATTCTTGTCATCACCTGCATATGCAAGTAAATTGTATTTAGGATTCCACTCGACACTATTCATGGCAGCCCGACATGGAATCTGATGCACTGTCCTCCCAGTTTGGACATTAGCCTGTTTGGTAGTTAGTGGTCAGATATGAAGCAGTAATCTCATATTAGTTTATAATTAGAAGTGTTTTCAATTTGGATAGTAACTTACAATATCTATAAATAAATCCTCACTGGCTGAAGCAATATACTCTCCCGAATAGTTGAAGCTTATTGTTCGGACAGGCCACCTGTGAGAAATATTTATAATTTACTACTAGACCTTTTATCAGCTATACTAGGTTGCAACTCACTCAAGTTTGGTAAACGTTCTCAAACAAAGCATGTCTGAGATATCCCAAAGGCTGACTAAGGAATCCGCACTCCCGACAGCAAAATATCTGTTAAGGTAACAAGTAAGAATTTGACGCAATCAAGAAAACTATATTCATTCGTGCCTCAGCGCGCAAGATAATGAATGTAAACAGTTGTTACCTTCCTTTAGGATCAATTGCAATGCAATAACACCCGGCTGTGTGAGCTGTGAGAGTGTCAAGTGGTTTAAGAGATGGATATGAAAGAACTTCAACAGTGCCTGAGCAGAAAAACATACAGGTAAGTTTTTTCTCAACTTCAAAAACAAAGAAATCTGATTCATGGAATCTTGTGCAGGAATAAACAGAATTCAAAATCCTCACCAAGTCCAGTAGTCAAGAAGAAATAATCTCCTGGGATGTTCCAAGCAATCTCATTTACCTGACAATAAGAAGAAAGCTAAGGAAACAATCCATACAGCACCAGAAAATTACTTTTTCCCCAATGATACATATCCAAAGCATGTATTTTACAACCAAGACTAGTAATACATGAAGAAGGAAATTAGGTGAAATATAAATGCATACGCTTGAAATAGACCACTGAAGAAACCTTACTGAAAAAAAAAACATTAACTAAGATTAACATGAGTTTAATCTGACTGTTCCTTACCTCATAATTGAATTTGCGCCTGTGCAGAGGTTTAAACTTACGGACATCTAGAATAGTAAGCTCGTCATCCTATATTGGCCAGTCAGAGAAAGAACACTAATAGATTAAAAGATCCATTAAGCAAATGCAAAAAAGAGTCCAGCAAGGAAAAACACAAGTGTAAAGACAAGAGGCTCGAGACAATACCCTATTACCAACAGCTACATGTGTCCCATCAGGTTTGTAGGTGATGTTTATATTCTCTCCACTAAGTTCTGCCTGCTGTGTGCATTTTCCACCTTTATAACTCGAAGAAGACATATCAGTAAAAATTGTCTATTATGAAATCTGGCTGATTAACTAGTTCGAAATAGTAAGAACTTATACATAATCATATCCTCGATATAATTCAAGAGCAAAACTTGTTACTACATTTATTCAGAGACAAATACTAATCCATGATAAGAATATAATAACTCACTGCGAGCATCCCAAAGACGAACACTTTTATCCCCAGAGGCAGTAGCAACGAGATCTGAATGTTTGGGGTCCCAACATAGCTGATCCACACTATCAGTATGTCCCTTTAGTTCAAGGTCCTTAACCTTACTCTGTATCCACACACACACCATTGATAATCAAATTACAAAGAATACATACCTCGGAAGTTAATATTCGATTTTAAACTCAATCTGAATTTTTTAAAAACTCAATGGAAACTATATTAATAACATTTACTAAAAGGTAAATGTAGGTCTCATCTGAATCAATACTACCCAAAAAGTTGAAATTTTCAGTACGTCTCCTCTATATGTATCATCATCATCATCATCATCAATACAAGTTCCCATAGCTCAAAGGCAAAGAGAAATTACATGGCCATGAGGTTCGATGTTCCAAATGCGAGCTGTTTGATCAACAGAACCCGAAGCAAGCTTTGTTCCATTAGAATTCCAAGCTACTGAATGTACCTTCAATCCCCAAAAATTTTAGCAAAAAAGCTAGGGTTTCGTCAGTTTAATTAAATACAGAATATAAAAGAAATCGAAAAAACCTTCTTCTTGTGACCTTGATATTCTCTGCTATGTAAGCTCTTCAAAGGAATCGTCTCCTCCATTTTTTTAATTCAACTCTTCTTCAACCTTCCCGGCTCTCACTGGAATAATCAAGGAGAGCTTCAACAACAGAGCTACGCTTTCCAAAACGCAGCGTTTAGTTATTCCGGTATAGCTATATCAAAACAGAATTTTAATACACTGGACCCGGTACAACCCGGTACACTTATAAAAATTCACCACCTTCTAGATGATTAAGAAGAAGCTTCAGAAAGAAACTAACTAGAGCGGTAAAATTGCGTAACTGCGAAATATAAAAAAAAATATAAAGGTGAAAAAAAAAACAGCTAAGCAAGAAGTAATGATTTGCATAGAAACTACACAGTCTCTATAAAAATGACCTCTTAAATCCACCGACGTTATAGAGATACAGCTTTGTTCTGAATCCGCCGCTTCATCGACGGATTTGCTCTGAGACGCCTTTTAGATTATGATGATGTCATCGTTAGGTGGTGGTGTTGGAGGAGGGAGGTTTATGTCGTATTCTTCATCTCTTTCTATGCCTCCTTCTGGACCTCAATCACCTAACTTCTCCGGTGGTCTTCGATCACATTCTTCTCTCTTCGTTGAGCAGGAGAAGTAATTAAATCTCAGTTTTTAATTGTTTTAGATCTTATATAATTTATTATGAATCTGGAGTTCAGCTTATGTTTCGATTCTGATGCATTTGATTGATTGTTTTTTATATCTGAGAACTAAGTTTGGATCATATTTTTAGCTCAATCTAGTTTCAATATTTTTATTTATAGATCATAGGTTTTATAGTTGATTTGTGTTCTTTGACTGATGGAACTGTGAAATCCAGTTTTTCTTTAGGAATAATTGAGTAGATGTACTTCACTAATACAAATGCAAACTTGAATCTTGTTGTATTGAAGTAACTTTTGTATTGGTTTCTTAACCAGGATGAGCTTTTTGAGTGGATCTCCCTCTTTACTGATTTAGATTTCTCTTTTGGCAGGTATCTTTCAGAGTTACTTGCAGAGCGTCAGAAGCTTACTCCATTCTTGCCTGTGTTTCCACATGCGTTTAGGCTACTAAATCAAGGTGAGCCTTGCTCTTTGTGCTGTTTATTATATGTATTTTCAGCTCACAGATTATGTCATTTCCTTGCTTCAGAACTATGAAGCTCTCATACAGTTGATTAATACCTAGCATTTAGAACTAATATAACAAAGTGATTTAACTAATATAACAAAGTGATTTAACTACAAGTTAGACTAGAACACGAAATGACTGTACTGGTTTATTTCAGGTGAACTTGTCAGCGTTAGACTTAACATTTCATTATCCTTGAATTCGTATACTGACTTCTGTCTTTTTTTAACTAGAGTGACAGCAAAAAAACTAGTCTTTGGTGTCATGCTGACTAATTTTCTAACTGGTGCGTCTTAATCTTGGAACTTGACATTTTTGAAACAGAAATTTTGCGTGTAACCACACTGTTGGAGAATGCCACAGTTTTAAGTCAGAGTAGGTTTGACCATCCTAGCCCTCTGACTCCTGGAGGGATATTTCAGAATACAAGAGCTGACCTGAACGGATGGGCCTCACAGTTTCCATCAGAAGTATGACTACTAACCATTAACATAACTATTTCGTCTAATTCATACTAATGCAATAGAAGTTTTATTGACTTAAGTTATGCTGACATAACAATATTTGACTGCTTTTAGTCGTAGCTTATCATGACAGGTATAGCCTTGGTTAACATTGAATATTCATAATGTTTGTATGGTCTTGCCTTAGATCAACACTAATGAGATACTCCATTAGCTTCACGAATATATCACCTACATGGTTGTGATGCCTTGATACAGTGCTCTTTTCCATTGTATAAGTACCAGGGAATGATGTTTCAGTATTGTTTTGTTATTGATGCTGCAACTATATGTCGAATAATATGTGTTTATCTTTAAACTTGAAGTTGATTCTAATTATGTTGGTTGATCTTTTGTAGAGATCTGTTCCATCGTCTCCAGGACCAAACTGGCTTAACTCACCTGGTAGTTCGTCCGGTCTCATCGCCAAGCGAACAATCAGGGTCGATATTCCAGTTGACAAATACCCAAATGTAAGAACTCTCATTTGTACATTGAGCTTATGTATATAAATATAGATCCTACTACCTGATCAGAGTATATTAACTCTTTAAATTCTTGAAATGACAGTACAATTTTGTTGGTCGTCTCCTGGGTCCTAGAGGAAACTCTCTGAAGCGAGTTGAAGCAAGTACTGATTGTCGTGTCCTTATAAGAGGAAGAGGCAGTATAAAAGATCCAGTTAAGGTATCTATAATATAACTTTACAACTTCGCAACTTCTTTAAATGTTAATTCAACATATGTTAATATTGAATCTTGTTGTAGGAGGAAATGATGAGAGGAAAAGCAGGATACGAGCATCTAGATGAACCACTTCATATCTTAGTTGAAGCAGAATTACCAATTGAAATAGTCGATGCACGTCTCATGCAAGCTCGGGAGATACTTGACGATCTTCTTACTCCTATGGTTTGTTATTAGTTCTAACCAGAAACATATTTTAGAAAGACTAGTGCTTACTATGGTTTCTGTTTTAGGAGGAAACGCATGATCTGTACAAGAAAGAACAGTTGCGTGAGTTAGCATTGCTGAATGGAACGCTTCGTGAAGAAGGATCTCCAATGTCTGGTTCTGTTTCTCCTTACAATAGCCTCGGTATGAAGAGAGCCAAAACAAGAGAAGGGTAGAAAATCTAAAAGCTTGTTGTGATCATATAAAAGGGCATATGAAACTGAACCAATTCGAGGTCATATCAAGGTCAAAGTCATAACACTGTAGTTGACATGGTACTGTCCCTGGAATGGAATTGTTTGTGTATATATATATATATATATGATTAATGAATGTGTTTATCTGTCTATCTATATCATTGTCTGTCCCTGAGGGATATCAGAATCAAGGAAACGAGGGATGATGAGTCTCTGTCTCTCTCCGAGACTTTGAGTTTTTCTTTTTCTTCAAGGAAACTCTTATAAGCTTTATTTATTTATTTTTGTTTATTTTAGCCCAGAAAAAAAACGTTAAATCATGATGGATTGTGTCTGGTAAAGTGGTAATGATAATAATCATAATGTTTTTGATGCATAAACTTCTAAATTAATATAATATGTGGAATCGTGTAAAGTAAATGTTCTGTAATCTGTATCTTGAGTATCTTCACATGTTTATTACTGAAGTCTAGACATTTTCTAGATAGTATCAATCGGTTTGATCATGAACATTTGGTTTAACGGTCCATCCCCATCGCCAATCGCATTGCAAAGAAAAATAAAATGAGATAAACCCTCAACGCCTAGTTTCTTGTCAGGCAAGGTAGCGTCCTTCGCAATTTTATTAACAAAATATTTATACTCAGTTTAGTTGTTAAGATTTTAAATAGGAGTTTTCATTAAATGAGTTGATTTGAATCTTCCTTCATCTTCGCTTGCTTCATTGCACTTTTTAACAGCCACCTTACAAATGTAATACTGTTCATATTGTGTAATGGTCTCGACTCTCGAGCACCTTGTTTAGCTTCCACTCGAACCAATTCCCATACCTCATCGGCTCATCGGATATGAAGATAATATGTACTTACTCGTCAAAATCAACAAAATTGTTCTATAATTCATTTAGATTTATTCATTTTAGTTTAACTAGTTTCTTTCTTTTTCCTATTTTATATCCAATAAAATCATATAAAACATTTGGTAATTATTATTTCCTCTTTTTATTTTATTAATCATATATGTTAACTAAAATTAAATAACTACATATTTTTATTATAAAAGTATATAGATATTTAAATAATAGTTTTAATTTATCAATAAAAGTTTAATATTTAAAATATAATAAGAAGAACAATTATGGTATTAAATTTCAGTTATAATGATATGAAATATTTGTTTTTATGATTTTTAATCCATGTAACTTAATTAATCATATAAAATGATAATGGTCTATTTACTTATATTAAAATTAATCATATATTATAATTTTAATATGTATCATGTTCTAATAGGTATTTCTAATTATAATAGGTATACTATCTAATATCCTTTTTTTTTTTACACGTAGCTATAAGATAATAACAGGTTAATGGATTTATTAACAAAAGAACCGCCTGCATATGTAAAAGAGTTACTGGGCTCCGTTGATAAACATTTGGGCCTTCTTATGGCCCATAAATTCGGAATCTATCTCGCTACGTGTCAGTACTTGACCGCTCGAATGAAGAATCTATTTAAACCGTACCGATGCTAAGAGTTCATCTTCAGAATCAAAACAACCAACCCCTTAGAGATCAATTCAAAACCCTAGAGACCAGAGGTAGGTCAAAATTAGCTTTGTAAAAATCTCAAATTCGATCTGATCATAGTTTTCTTCTAGGGTTTATAGGTTTACCCAGTTCATAGTCTTCGTCGTTCATCTCTCTTTATCTTCCTTCTGTTTTCGGTTTGCTTCGTTTCGGAATCTTTAGTGTCGATCCATGTTTTTGTCTTGTTATCGTGTTTCTATAATATTTTCGTACCTTCTTCTATAGATTTACGTTTCGTTGATCCTCAATTGCGTTAATTGTTTATGAACTGTTCGATGATTTGATCGAAATCAGTATCTTACTTTACCTCTATGATCGGCTTGTTTGTTGAGATTGAATTGCTTTTCATTTATCGATTAAGAACGTATTTATCACTTTGATTTTGAGAAATCTCCTGGGTGATTTCTTCATGCAGCGTATCATCGGCTAGTAATAAAAACGTGAACGGTTCTTTTTAATATTTTAATATTCTTTGTTTTTTAATTGTTTTGTATTAGTATTCGTGTAAAGAATCGTGTTTTTAGATAGCCATGTTCCTTGCTCCCTGTTGCTTATGATTTTTTAAGAGAATTTTGCTGTGTAGTGTTTCTATAATCTACACATGAAGCAATATGGTAATTTTGTTTTCTAAATCAGAACTGATTTTTGTATGTAGCAGCAGCGAGGAGTATTCAATGGCTTCGAAAAGAATCAGTAAGGAGCTTAAGGATCTGCAAAAGGATCCTCCTGTTTCATGCAGTGCTGGTGAGTATTTTAAATCTATTAACTTCAAATCACTTTTTTTTTGTATACTTACAATCGAAATTTTGGATCTTTTGTACTTACCAAGACACACCTAGAGAGACTCAGTAGTTGATGTAGCATTGACCTTAGTGTCAGTATTGAAATTATGATTTTTTTTTGGTTAGATTAGCGTATGTGTTGTTTAGATTCTAATGAATTGGTGATGGTACTAGGTCCTGTGGGAGATGATATGTTTCACTGGCAAGCAACGATTATGGGTCCATCAGAGAGCCCATTCACCGGAGGTTTATTTCTTGTTTCTATTCACTTCCCACCGGATTACCCCTTCAAGCCACCAAAGGTAACAGGACTTTATATTGCTTGTTTGGAGCTTACTGAATTAGTTTATCATCAACCCTTATGCTTAGAGCAGCGGGTGTTCAATTGAGTAAGTGAATTTATATGTCTATATGATATAGGTTTCATTCCGCACCAAGGTTTATCACCCAAATATCAACAGTAATGGCAGTATCTGTCTTGACATTCTCAAAGAGCAGTGGAGCCCTGCACTAACCATATCCAAGGTGATCTAACTGTTTCACTTCCATACTTTTGCTATATCATTAGTCTGTTTTCCACCACACTGTCTCTGCACATGTCTCGGTTATGGTAATGTCTTTGTCTTCTCTGTCTTAGTCTCTAGGGTGATTATCTCTGCTTTGACCAACTTCTCTTTCCATTGTTTTTATGAACTAACAACTCTCAAATCCATTGGGTATGCTCAAGGCCTTTATTATAAATATTCAGCTGATATTTGTGTCCTGGTTTGAATTTCGTGATATGGTTTTAGTCGTGTAAATTCTAGATGTGGTCTCTTTTATTAGGAGTTACCTTGTCTTAAAACGGTGAACACCTTCATTATCAAAATTGCTTGAATATGGTCATTAGCGAGTTGCTTGAAGATACTATGTGATAAAAAGCTAAAGTTGGTTTGCGGTGTTACACAGGTTCTTCTGTCGATATGCTCATTGTTGACAGATCCAAACCCTGATGATCCTTTGGTTCCAGAAATAGCTCACATGTACAAGACAGACAGAGTGAAGTATGAGTCCACTGCTCGATCCTGGACCCAGAAGTATGCAATGGGATGATGAGTAGCAATAATACCCCCCCGCACCATCATAAGAAAACATGAGAAATAAGAAATAAAGAAAAAAAAACTGAGTTTGGCTTTTACTTTGGCTACCTTTTTTACTCATTAGTTTTAAAATATCTGAAGCCGTGTGTTTGGGTGCGTACATGAGCTTTATTATGCCTTTTATTGAGATATTTCCAATGCTATATAAGTTTGGAAGTAATATATTAAAACATATTATATTGATAATAGTGATAGTTATAATAAAAGTTATGATTTGGACCTACGCTGTTAGATTCCTTCTTATGCTCATTGTTTGTTCAACTAGAAAAGTTTTAGAGAGTAACTGAATATGACTTGTTCCATTTTTTGGTACGGCTTTCTAGTTAGAAAATTTAAAGTTGACTTGGAAAAATTAGCTAATTAATTAGTCTTTTTCAATTGACAAAGATATGTTACATAATATATTCAAATTAAATTGGTATAAATAATTCCAACTAATTTGTTATATTTTGAAAGAATAATAAAGATTCGATTGGAATCGGATCAACATTTATAACACAATAAACACACGCGAGGATATAACATAAACTGCAGAAGAAAGCGTGAGCAATTCGTATTACCAAATCGAGACAAAACGACGCCGGATTGGTTTATTTATATAAGAAAAGGGCAAAACAAGGGAGACATGTCGGCCATTACATGGTGTTCATAAAACAGAGTCCCCAAATACTCCAGAGAACCCCAAAAAAACAGAGACAGAGAAGAAGAAGAAGAAGAAGAAGAAGAAGAAGTGCACCAAATCTGTAAAGATCGGATTAATTCAATTATTATAGAATCGCTTTTGATTCCGTTGACAGATCTCTTTGTATAGAACAGAGGTATAACCGTTGTCATCTTTATTTATCTCTTTCACTTTCTTTTTTTACTATTTTTAAAAATCTGTCAAACAATTTCTTTCTTTATAATCAACCTTACGTTACACTACAACAATTCGCTTAGGGTTTTTTTGACAATTCGTTTTACAGACTTCTGTGGCTTTTTAAGTTTTTAAACATTGTTGGACTGATTCTGAAGATGTCAGGTAATGAATTGTTTTTAAAGATCATCAATTAGGTTATTAAAAAATGAACATGGTTGTTTTTTATTTTATTTTTGTAGGTTATGAAAATACAAAAGAGAAAATAACAGATTCTTCTGCTGATCATTATATAGAAGATGAAACACGTCGTTCAAGAATTGGGAATTTAAAAAAGAAAGCTATTAGTTGTTCAAGTAAACTTACTCATCCTTTAAAAAGAAAAGGCAAACGTAAATTAGATTATCAAATTCCTTTTATTGAAGATATTAGAGATGAGAATGAAGAGAAGCTTGTTTTTTTATTACGTCAACAACTTCTCAAGAATGACTTATTACCTTCAAGACATGATGATTATCATATGTTATTAAGGTTAAGAACTCATATTATTATATATAAAGATGCATTAGTTACTTAACTCTAATGTTTTGTTTTGTCTCTTTAGGTTTCTTAAAACCTTTGAGTTCAATATTGAGAAAACTGGCATAGCTTGGGAAGATATGCTTAAATGGAGAAAAGATTTTGGAACTGATCGTATAATTCAAGTAATGGATTTGTTTTTTTTTAAAACTTTTTTATTCATCAGTTAATAACATTTTTATAAAATCTTTAATATAGGAATATAATTTTAAAGAGTTGGATAAAGTCATAAAACATTATCCTCAAGGTTATCATGGAGTTGATAAAGATGGGAGACCTATCTATATAGAAAGACTTGGAAAAACTCATCCTGGTAAGCTTATGGATGTTACTACTATAGAACGTTACTTGAAGTATCATGTTCAAGAATTTGAGAGAACACTTCTAGAGAAGCTTCCTGCTTGTTCCATTTTAGCAAAACGACGAGTTACTACAACTACTACTATTCTTGATGTTGAAGGCCTTGTATGTTAAACTCTTCTCTCTATATAGATTTTCTTGAGTGATTACAATGGCTTTTCTTGATTTATAACATGGCTCTTGTGTGTGTAGGGTATGAAGAACTTTACTCCTACAGCTGCGAATCTTTTAGCTTCTATTGCTAAAGTAGATTGCAACTATTACCCTGAGGTACTTAAAACTCTTTTGAAGAATACATTTTCTTGTCCAAGAAGGATTCATATGACTATATGAGCTGAGAGGGACTTGGATATTTTGGTTTCTCTAAAGTGTTTGTAATCATTGTGGTCTGACTCTTGCAGACTTTGCACCGAATGTTCATTGTCAATGCAGGGATTGGATTCAGGAACTTGCTTTGGCCTGCTGCACAGAAGTTTCTTGACCCAGTTACTATTGCAAAGATACAAGTAATGAGAATTATCACTTTGGTTTTAAAGTACAGATTCTTCTGTTTTCTTTTCATGAATCATTAGTTACTTGTATTATACTCTAGGTTTTGGAGCCAAGGTCCTTGTCAAAGTTACTTGAAGCTATTGATTCAAGGTTAGTATGTCATAGGTTGATCAAGTTTGGTTATGATATTGTAACATTATCATTTGTTGCTTTTATTTTCTCTTGGTACAGTCAACTTCCAGAATTCTTGGGAGGCTTATGTAAATGTAGTGATGAAGGAGGGTGCTTGAGATCTAACAAAGGACCTTGGAATGATCCTGAGATACTTGAGGCATGTCATGTCTCTTTTCTTGTTTATAAGATTCAAGTTGACCTAATCTTAAAACGTTATGTTGTTTTTTTTACAGCTGGTACATCACATGGAAGTTAATCCTGTTTATATAAGAGAATATGATTCTACCACTCACATGATCCCATCTAAAGTGAGTTCTGTTCAAATCAATGATCTATTTAGTTCAAGAGGGTTTGGTTTTTTTAATGTTTCCGACAATGTTGTAACTTTATTTCTTGTCAGGAAAGATATAACGAAACTATAAAACAAGAGCCAGAATCTGAAGAACATTATTACTCTGCTAATGAATCAAGAAGATCTTCAATGTACACTAGTTTAGTTCATCCACTCACTGATAAGGCTAGTACCTCAGACAGTGATAAAATCATTACCACAGTGGAATCTTTAGAACTAGCTCAAGAAGACTGGTCTCAATCCCAATTACATAACACGAACACATCTAGAAGAGAAAGTGTTTTATCAGGTGGTCAGATGTTACGGTTTGGTGTTATTAGAGAGAAAACATTTCACTTGGTGAAGATACTAATAGCCTTGCCACTTAAGCTGTTTCCTCTGTTTGGTTTCTTATTGTATGGATATTGGCAAAGACAGAACTGTGTTGATGTTCCAGATTCATTGATAAACAACCAGATTCTTCAGTGTTTAGACCGTCTCAAGAAGCTGGAGAATGAGTTCACAGAGATTAGTAATAAACCTTTGAGAATCCCAGAAGCAAGTGAGAAGCTATTAGAAGAATCTTTAGAGAGGATTAAGTCTCTAGAACTTGATCTGGATAAAACCAAATCAGTACGTACACACTTGATCTTGACCTTTATATTATTATTTATTACTAAGATTAAATGATTTATCATGCAATAATATTATCTTCCTTTATGTGTGTGTTACAGGTATTACATGTAACATTAACAAAACAGCTTCAGATCACAGAACAGCTTGAATCTCGTTACCAAGAAGTAACCACACTCACTCACTCCAATTTTTTTTAATTCGGTTTGGTTCATATTGGTTTTCTAAAATTATTTTAGTATGTTTCAAAATGTGCACTATTATTCAAAGAATTTAAAAATTTGTATCGGTTTAATAAAATAAGAAATGATTATTGAAATTATTGTTTTTTTCTATGTTGGCAGAGAAGAAAGCGTTGCTGTATGTGAAGCTTTTGGTTATCACGAAACCGGATACAGATTATATAATTTACAAAAATTGAGGAAATACAAAACTCTACGTAGATGTTTTATTTTTTCGATTCATTGTAAAAATTATTTTAATTTACATGTGGGGAACTTATATAACGTATAATGCATACAGTATTTGACAGTTGAAACACTTTTTTTTGTCAAATGAGTTTGGTAGTGACGGTTTTTGAGCAAACCGGTCTGTGAGATCTGTTGTAGCAAACCGGAATGTGAAATCTGTTGTAACAAACCGGTTCGTCCTAGTCTATATCTTTGATTGTGTTCTTTATATCTTCCCATCAGCAGCTATATAATATTATTATCACCTTATGAATATTCTAAGTTTCTAGAGTTACTACTTACTAGTGAGTTTTAGAAAGCTATAGTAAAATGAAATTGGTATGTTAGAAAAGTCGTCTTCAAAGTCGTCGTCTCCTTCTTTAATCAGATATCTTCGTGGCTTGTGTAACCAAAGAAAAATCATGGAGGTCACGTTTCTCTCTAGAGCTCTTTTCTTCTTTCTTCTACTCTCAGTACTTTCATCTTTCTCATCTTCAAGTTTCATCTCAGGTTTACACACTTTCCTCTTCTTCTTCTTTTCAAATCTTTTTTTTATCAAATTGCTTGATTTGGTTAAATGGATTCATCATCGTTTTATTATTACAGATGCTGTGTTCAAATCACAGAGTTTGGTTACTGGGAGAAACCTTCTTCAGACCAAGAAACGTAAACTTTTCTTCAACTTGCTCTGTTGTTGATCTTCTTTTAAAATTGATTCTATTTTTAATATGAACAGATCTAAGTAATAGTTTACATTCATATACTGATTATTATACACAGACCCAATAATATAGACGGATCCAGATCTTGATTCTTTTTTCTTTTTCTTTTTAACAGTGATCCATTTCTTGATTCTTGATTCTTTTTTTTTGTTTACAGCGATCCAGTTCTTGATTCTTAGTTATGAACTCTAGGAGAAAAATATGAGTTTTAAGTCTCTTATAATAAAGTTGTTTTTACTTTTGCTCTTAGCTTATGACTTTAGTAATGATCTTTCACAACTCTTTTCAGACAAGAGTGTTTAGTTTTGTTTCATTATATCTAAGTAACATGTTTTTTTCTCTTTATGGAACAGCATGTCCAGTGAACTTTGAGTTTCAGAATTACACAGTCATAACAAGCCGATGCAAAGGTCCAAAATACCCACCAAAGAAATGTTGCAGTGCCTTCAAGGATTTTGCATGTCCTTTTGCTAAGGAACTCAATGATCTCAACACAGATTGTGCATTCACTATGTTCAATTACATCAATCTCTATGGCAAATACCCACCTGGACTATTCGCTAACATATGTAAAGATAGTAAAGAAGGTATCAAATGCCCTGATACTGCTCCTGATTCAGCTTCAATGGGATGATGAGTAGCTATAATACCAGCATCAGTAGTACATTGTGCAAACTGCAAACTATTTAAAAACAAGATAAATAAGAAATAATGAAAAAACATTGTTGTATTTAGAGTCTATTATTGTCTATCAGATATATGTTTCTTTCCGCGTTCTTCAAGGCTGTAATGTGTAATCCATTGCAAAAAATAAAATAATTTCATTAGTACAATGATTAATATCAAATGTTTACAGCTAAATATTACCTTTAAATATTATCATATATAAATTCAGTTTCTAAATATTCACTTTTCTTTGTTCTTTCAATAAAATTGTACTATTGACCACATTATATTGGTCACTAACAACTTTAAATATTTTTCTTAAACGATTTATATGTTTCACTATTATTATTATTGTCAAATATGTAAAAAATTGAATTGGACATTTTAATCTTAACTTTCACTATCTTCCGATGTCTTATTTTTTATCCATTCTCAATGTATGTCCATTGACTTGAGCATTTTAAAATTTTTTATAATGTTTTATACGGAGTAATTTTTTTAATTTTTATATTATAATTTAATTTTTTTTAATTATATGAGGTTAATCCGAAAAGCTATATCTAAGATCAGATCATTATATTTTAAATTTTTAGATATCTTATTTTCTCATTTATATGTCTAATATGGTTTATAAATAAACACATTATCTGTTTTTCTTATTTTTTGCATCAAAACGATAAAATTAAATTTGAATTTTACTATTTTTTATTTTTATGTGTACATTTTAAGTGTATGCTCATTGATTAAGACGTTGTAAATATTTGGTTTTTTTTTTCGAATATTAGTTTGAACATATTAATGTTTTTGTAATATCACAATATATTCCTAATAACATGTATTCTCATATATTATTTATTATTTTTAAAAATTTTATTATAGCTTTTAGAATTTTTGTTAAATATTCAATTGTTAATAGAATTTTTGTTAAATATTATGTTGAAAGAATTATGTTTATTTTGTTAAAATTATTGTATTTTTTTAAGAATATAAACATTAAATTGTGTAACATAAATATCAAAATTTCAATTATAATATAAAGAAAAACTCACAAATAAAAATCCTAATTATTCATACTATAATTTATTTATTTCAAATTATATAGTTTTCTAAAATATATAAATAAATCTAATAATACTAAAATTATTAAATTAATTCATTTTTATGAGTAGAAGATTTTTTAAATTATTATTAAATTATTTTACCAATTAGTATTAGTTGGTATACAAATTAAAGTATAATTAATAAAATAAACTAATTGAATAAGTAATTTAAATTTAATTAAATAATTGTTGTTGTGCACAATATTAGATATTTAAAATTATGATATTATTTGTTGTGAAGAAAGTATATTCTACTTTATTAATATAGAAAGATATCAAAACTAATTTTATTAGGAAAACTCTTAAAAAAATCTTAATTAATTAGAAAAAATACTAATAATAATAATAATAGATAACTTCTAATAGTATTCACTATTTTTCTAATTCTTAAAATATGTCTAATATGATTTATAAATAAACACATTATCTTTCTTTTTTTTTGCATCAACACGATAAAATTAAATTTAACTTTTACTATTTTTTATTTTATTTTTATGTGTATATTTTAAATGTATGCTCATGTTTTGTAAAATTAAACTAATGTTTTGTAATATCACAATATATTCCAAATAACATGTATTCTCATATACTATTTATTATTTTTAAAAATTTTATTCTAGCTTTTAGAACTTTTGTTAAATATTCAGTTGAAAGAATTATGTTTATTTTGTTGAAATTATTGTATTTGTTTTAAGTATATAAACATTAAATTGTGTAACATAAATATCAAAATTTCAATTATAATATAAAGAGAAACTCATAAATAAAAATCACAATTATTCATACTATAATTTATTTATTTAAAATTATATAGTTTTCTAAAATATATAAATAAATCTAATAATATTAAAATTATTAAATTAAATCATTTTTATGAGTAGAAGATTTTTAAATTTTTATTAAATTATTGTACCAATTAGTATTAGTTGGTATAAAAATTAAAATATAATTAATGCAATAAACTTATTGAATATGTAATTTAAAATTAATTAAATAATTATTTATGTGTACAATATTAGACATTTAAAATGATTATATTATTTGTTGTGAAAAGAGTATATTCTAAAGGATATCAAATCTAATTTTTATTAAGAAAACTCTTGATAAAATCTTAATTTATTAGAAACAATACTAATAATAATAATAATAGATTACTTCTAATATTATTCTCCATTTTTCTAATTATTAAAAACCAATAGAATTAGAATAATTAACTTTCCTCCTTAAGTTATTAGTCAACAGAAAAACTAAAATTAGAATGCTATAAAAGTCGTCGTCTCCTTCTTTAGTCAGATATCATCGTGACTTATTAATCATGGAGCTCACATTTCTCTCTAGAGTTCTTTTCTTCTTTCTTCTACTATCAGTACTTTCATCTTTCTCATCTTCAAGTTTCATCTCAGGTTACACACTTTCCTCTTTTCAAATCTTTTTTTTATCAACTTGCTTGATTTGGTTAAATGGATTCATCATCGTTTTATTATTACAGATGGTGTTTTCAAATCCAAGAGTTTAGTTAATGGAAGAAAGCTTCTTCAGAACCAGACACGTAAACTTTTCTTTAACTTGCTGTTGTTGATCTTTTTTGATATGATCTTTCATAACTCTTTTCAGACAAGAGTGTTTAGTTCTGTTTCTTTTATATCTAAGTAACATGTGTTTTTTTCTCTTTTTTATTATGGAACAGCATGTCCAGTGAACTTTGAGATTCAGAATTACACAATCATAACAAGTAGATGCAAAGGTCCAAATTATCCACCTGAGGAATGTTGCAGTGCCTTCAAGGATTTTGCATGTCCTTTTGCTGATGAACTCAATGATCCCAACAATGATTGTGCATTGGTTATGTTCAATTACATAAATCTCTCTGGAAAATACCCACCTGGACTTTTTGCTAATGAATGTAGCGATAGTAGAGAAGGTGCCACATGCCCAGATACTCCTGCTTCAGCTTCAATGGGATGATGAGTAGCTATAATACCACCATCTGTACATTGTGCAAACTCTTTAAAAACAATAAATAAACATTGTTTTATAATCAAATTATTTTTTAGAGTCTATTGTCTATCAGACATATGTTTCTTTCTTCGTTCTTCAAGGCAACAAAAAACACTAAGGGGGGTTTATTCAATCTATGATTTATAAAGAATTTGAATGACTACAAATATTTGAAAATCTTATTAACTCTTTGATACTATAGAATATATGTAAAATATTTATCAAAAGTCTTTCCAAATTCATACAGATTTTAACATATTTTATTGAAAGAGTTTTGTTAACTTTTAACTATTCTAGAATCTCAACAAAGAGAATATGCTCACTAGTTAACTTTTAGCTTTTCCGTGGCTAAAACTAGCTACTGTATAAATTCGTGGCTTTCTCGTGGCTAAATTTAGCAACGGACTGACATTCGTGGCTTTTTCGT
>KE158056.1:22761-47069 GCA_000411055.1 Leavenworthia alabamica
TCAAGTAATCAATAACACTAGATTTTAATCTAATTAAAAAGTCACTTAAAATCATTTTGTTTGAATAACACATGACTTTACTAAAGTATTTAAAAATTTCAATCCAATAACCCATGACTTTTAATGATTATAAACAAATATTTAAAACTACTAAACCAATAACACTATACTTTCATAGAGTTTTGTAAAGTGTTAATTGAATAATAGTAAATTCTTCAAAACTTTTAACTCTTTATAAATGACAGATTGAATAAACCCCCCTAAAGCATTAGATCTAAACTCAATTCAGAAAACAATGACAAAATCTAATTAGAATCTGAATTAACAAAAATTATTTTATTAGGTGTTAATTTTTTAATTCCCATAATTTATATATAAATCTTGTGATCTGTTGAATGAAATCTAAAATTTTAATTATATATATAACTAATTAAAAATTGAGTAATTCTCAAAAATACCACCAAATTAACTTTGATTTCCACAAATATTACTAAAATTAATTTAAGACAAAATTATCATTTAATAATTAAATTGAATTAAAAATTAGATTATATTTTTGATAAATTATACAAAACCTAAACAATAAATACTAAAGCCAAATAATAAAAAACTAAACTCAACCACTAAATACTCAACCCTAACATTAAATTAAAAATATGATTTTAATAAAAAATAGTATTTATGTTAATTAAAGAAAATAATGTAATTTTATCCTATAAACTAAAAATAATAGTATTACAAGAAATTACTTTTAAAATAATTTAACTAAATTTTATTTAAATTTCACTATTTTTTTAATATTTAGTATTGAATCCCAAATTACCAGCTCATCATCGACTTAATAATTTAATTTATTTTATTTTAATTATTAGCTTTTTCTTGTCACGTCGTGGTTCGCCGTAGCTTCAAAGTCGTATTCTTCTTCTATAATCAGATATCTTCGTGACTTGTGTAACCAAAGAAGAATCATGGAGCTCACCTTCCTCTCTAGATCTCTTTTCTTCTTTCTTCTACTTTCATCTTTCTCATCTTCAAGTTTCATCTCAGGTACACACACTTTCCTCTTCTTCTTTCAAATCTTTTTTTAATCAAATTGTTTGATTTGGTTAGATTGATTCATCATCATTTTTGTTATTACAGATGGTGTATTCGAATCTCAAAGTTTGGCTATTGGAAGAAACTTGCTTCAGATCAAGAAACGTAACTTCTTTTAAAAATCTCTCTTTCTTTAACTTACTCTGCTTTTGATCTTGTGTTAAAACACTAATATAGACCGATCCAAGATTTATCAACTCAGTTCTTGATTATTAGTTATTAATTCTTGGAGAACAATGTGGCTTTTGGTCTTATAGCTTGTGGCTTTAATGATATAATCTTTATAATTTTTTCAGACAAAAGTGTTTAGTTTTGTTTATTTCTAAGTGACATGTGTTTCTCTCTTTGTTCTTATGGAACAGCATGTCCTGTAAGCTTTGAGTTTAGCAATTACACAGTCATAACAAGCCGATGCAAAGGACCTAAATACCCACCTAAAGAATGTTGCAGTGCCTTCACTGAATTTGCATGTCCTTTTGCTGATTACCTTAACGACCTCAGCACAGATTGTGCAACCAATATGTTCAGTTACATCAATCTTTATGGCAAATACCCACCTGGACTTTTCGCTCATGAGTGTACAGACACTAAAGAAGGTCTTGAATGCCCTGCTACACCTCCTGGTTCAGCTTCAGCTACAGCTGCAGACATGAACACAGCCACCATTGTTTCTACTAGTTTCTTGCTGACAATTTCCGTGGCTTTCTTGGTGTTCTTTAAGTTGCTATGAGGCTGAGAACATGTACTTGTAACTAAACTGAGGAAGAGAGTGTCTGTGTATGTATATCCACGTTTTGTGTTTTATTTTTGTATTGTTTCAAGACTTCAAAGTCTCTAAATTTATTATTTGTATGGTTTTGGATTTTTGTGTGTAATCATTGTTTCTTCTAATATTGATCGACCAATGAAGTATATAAATGACCAAATGGTGTATCATTATGTTATTTGAGTACAATCAAGTATTGACACTATAATACAAGACTTATGTCACGACTAAATTAAAATTTTGCAATGAAAATTTTCAAAAAAATAAAATAAAATACTATTGTATCTCTAGTCTCTTTCATTTTTGTTGGTTTGTCCCATAGCTCGTCGTCTTCAAAGTCTTCGTCTTCTTTAATCAGATATTTTCGTGGCTTCTGTAACCAAAGAAAAATCATGGAGCTTAACTTCTTATCTAGAGCTCTTTTCTTCTTTCTTCTACTATCAGTACTTTCATCTTTCTCATCTTCAAGTTTCATCTCAGGTACACACTTAATTCTTCTTCTTTTCAAATATCTTCAAACGTACAAATCTTCATAATCAAGTGGTTTGATTTGGCTATATGGGTTTGTTCATCAACGTTTTGTTATTGCAGATGGTGTGTTCGAATCTCAGAGTTTAGTTATTGGAAGAAACCTTCTTCAGACCAAGAAACGCAAGTTCTTTTAAATCTCTCTTCTCTCAAGTCTCAACTTACTGTCTTTTTTAAAAATGATTTCTAATTTTAGTTTGACCAAATCTTTGAGTTGCTTTTAAGTGATATGGTTTCTGTTTTTTCTTATGAAACAGCATGTCCTGAGAACTTTGAGTTTAAGAACTACACTGTCATAACCAGCAGATGCAAAGGTCCCAATTACCAAGCAAAGGAATGTTGCAGTGCCTTAACGGACTTTGCGTGTCCTTTTGCTGGATACCTCAACGACCTAAGCACAGATTGTGCAACCAATATGCTCAGTTACCTCAATAGTATTGGCAACTACCCATCTGGACTTTTCAGTAACCTGTGTAATGGTGTAGAAGATCTCGTCTGCCCTGCTACTCCCCCTTCAGGAACTCACGTTGTTAACGCAGCCACCACCGCTTCTTCTCGTTCTTGGCTGGCCATTTCCGCGGCTTTCTTGGTGTTTGTTAACTTGATCTAAGACCCCAGGAAACAGTGTTTGTATTTACGCGGTTTTTTGTGTGTATCATTCTCTTTTATTACATATCGATCAATGAATAAATACTGACTAGTATATATAAATTACCATTGTTTCTCTAAATTTGTTTGTTATCTATATGGCTTTCGAGTACTATCACGGATTGAGACTATACTTATACAGACTTATATCAAGACTTAGCAATGTAAACAGCTGTAACCTGACTCTCACTTTGGTATTTGCGATGGTAGGTATGTATAGAAACAAACTGACATATTCACCACATGAGCCTTGACTTGCGACGGAACTGCTTCCTTGTGATACACCAAGGACCAGGAAAGGTGCTTAACTGCGAATAGTAATTAGTACAACCACAATTGCATGAGGCTTCACAAGACTGGACTATGTTAAATTAATCTAGAAAACAAGCTTCGAATAAATATGTGTAATGGAGTATTATGCATCTGCAATCTCACACTCTGCTTATTTCATTAAATAATAGCACTTAAGAAATAATCTCTTGTGTGATTTACTAATATGTTCATGAATATGGATAGAAAATAATATCACTTACGTTACTGATAAGCTTTGCCCCATGCCATGCTGTGTCAACACCACAAGGAGGAGGGATTACTTTGACTCCATTGCTAATAGATGAAGGAAGGTGATCATGCAGTTCTCTCTCTAGCCTTTCTGGATACAGCTCACAAAATAAAAAATAGCATCAACATGTCCGATATGTATCTTTTAGATTGAGTTCCAATTCTTTTGCAATAAGTATTGGTTATTTGATTTACATGTAAACTGATGACATTGCAAAATAAAAAAGAAAAAGAAAAACAGAGAGCTAATATTTATTGAACCTGAGAGTCCAGGCAAACATGCGCTTCCCCCAGTCAGTACTACAGTCTTGAACCAACTACTGTCACCAGCAAGTCCCGCTGCATCACAGTGGTCCATACAGAGCGCGACTGCTTGGTGCAGACTCATTGCACGCCTGTTTTGCAAATGGGAATCAAACATCTAAACAAAAATTATAAATGACCAATAACATGGAGATTCTTCACAGGAAAAATAACATAGGCCTGAGATGCATGCAGCTTTATGACCGTGAAAATAGTGAAAATTTTGAACAAGTTTATGGCTTATGTACTATACTGTAATGGTCAGATGATATCAATTTTGGTTTCAGAAGTAATCAGGTCGAATCTCTTAAGGAAGCAGTCATGGTCTAATCTGATGGTAATAAGTAGTGAAGGTCTTACATTCCAGCGAGACGAGGTTGGAATAAGATCTCCCCTGTTTGGAAACGCTCCTTTGACAAAGTAAACCATCCTTCACCTGAAACTTCAACTGAAGCTTGTGTGTCTTTTGAAAGTTCAGCTTTATAATCAAGAGCCACATAACAAAGTTTCTACAATTGCATTACAAACGAAAAAGCATCATATAAAATAAATAAATACAATAATCTATAGTCAAAAACTTCCAATTTAACGTGCTATGAACATGAAACTGCAAATATCCAAAGCTTTCAAGGTGATCTCAGTAATTGTACAGAACTGGTTGAAGTTCACAAGGCCCTATGAACAAATTGGGTGTGATGGCTAATTTGTGGCGTGGTGTATACAAAAGAGCTATTTAGGATGGAAACCTACATAGTTATTTGCTAGAGAGAACAGGTTGGTCAATGGTAATACCTCTTTAAGAGTACGAACAGTATAGAGTGACTGAAAGGAAATGTTGCTCTCTTGCATCTTCTCCTTAAGGAAGCCGGTGAGTTTCAATGCTCCAAAACCAATGACTTCTACACCTATCTGCCGCATCACCTTGCCATGGAAAACTGCAGACCACCCAGTTAAAGTAAATCTAAGACAGCAGTGAAAGAAAGAATCAAAGGAGATCTACGTGGAGTTGTTTCAACACATTGTAATGTTCAAATTTGCAATCTTTTTGACTCAACTAACCATCTTCATTCCCCAAAAAGAGTCACATCATAGGAGACTCAAGCTTAAAAGGCTACCATATCATTAAACAACATCTGAGAAGATATATAAGAGTTGAATCGTATATAGAAAACAACTTACTGGGAAGAATGGTGATGACTTGGAAACCTATGTTTACAACAATTCCAGATGTCCGACGTGCTGTGTAAAGAGCTAATACAGCCTGGAAATAGAGAACAAATTGTTCATAACTTGATTATGACTGTGCTAGTACCAGAACCAACCATTTCACAAGGAATGCAAAAACCTTAGTTATACTATCTCCAGTTAATGGTCTGATAATGCATCAAATCCTCCGAAAAATGATTTTCCGCCAATTTATTCTATTAGTGTACTGGTCTAGTGAGTTAAATCGTGGAAAATGTGACTTAGAGATGGAGAATGTATCTCTCTGAGAAAAACACTGCTCTGAAATTTCAATGCAAAAGTCCTAATACTTTGGAGCAAAGCAACAACCATTAGAAAGTTATAAAAAGCGAACAAAGGCTCGCCTGATTAACTGCACACACTGCAGGAACATTCATGTCAAACAAGACGTTAAGGATAGCAGTCTTAAGTTGTCGCCTTGATGCCTTGGCAGATTCAGTATCTGAAAACAAAATTTAATCAAACCTTAAAACCGGAACCACTAAATGTAATCCTTAAGATAAACAAGTAAAACTGTAGCTAACCATCAAAATGGCAGAGAGGTAATGACACCACTATTGGCTGCATAGAGGCCTTTACTTGCATCCTGTAAAAAAACTATTACATAAGATTGCTAAAATCTAACTGCTAACATCATTGAGCTGTCAGTAGAAAAAACCTGGTGAAAATGGTTGCAAAGAACTGTTGAAGTCTAGCATAGATAGGTGACTCAATGTTGCCAAATTCCTGGCGATCAAACTAGTAAGAACTAGAGAAGAGGACAAGCTTATAATATTTATCTTTGTAATATATATATCATAAAACTGCATTGAATACAACTTCTATCTCACCAGAAAAGTAGCAGAACGTCCAGAAGGTGAAGCAAACTTGCTCCAACCAAACTTGCAATATCCAGAGCCACCTTCATACCGATATCACATACAAAGAAAAAAAAAATTGAAAATTTTGAAACTACTATGTAATTGTAAATGCAATAAAAACAAAGCATTAGCATACCATCAATAATTACAGAACCAGGAACTTGTGCCCTCTGACTATAAATACGCATGAACGACAATTCCTGTGATTGACTAGATACCATTCTACAAAACAAGGTTCAATTATTTACAGATAACTAATCAAGGTGAGTGTAGCCGTCGTTAACTCACCGGAGAGGATAACCAGAAGACAAACTAGTTTCAGCGAAGAAGATAGAGTCCCATGACAGTTGTGAACACTGAAGATAAAACATCCAGAGACGATTACCACTAGCTAAACATTGCCAGGCTTTGCACGTTAAGATCAATTTCATAGCATCTTTTGGCTCAATCAACATCAGTATCTGGATTAGAATATCTATTGGTAACTGATCAAACGCACCAAGAGACGACGATGTCGAAGATAACAACTGAGGAACCTGAATTGATCTCTGACTCATCGATCTGTTCCACATCGATCCCCATATTTTCCTTAGAATCATGGTTGGTTTTCTCTTTCCCGGACAAATTTTCCCGAGAAACGAATCAGGAAAATTTCGATAACACGGCGGGTGTTTTTTTTCTTCTTCTTTTATTATTATAATTATTATAATGTTTTTTTCTTTTCTTTTATTATTATAATTAAATCGAAAGGAGAGTCTAATGTTGTGACGTTTAGTTGGGATGAGACTGACCGACGTAAACTGTTTAAGATAATGACACGTGTCCACTTCCGCGCTAGGTGCGATGAAAGTGGAGACACCGACTTAGTTATATCAAATCATCATAAGGATATTTTGTGAGCCAACACATCCAAGTGGTCAAGACTCAAGACTAGAAGAACCACTATATTTTATTTTCTGTTAATTAATAATTAAAAAACACTAAAGTGTATGGAATCAGCAATGTTTTATATTTTTAATGGGTTAATAACTTAATAGTTGAATAATCCAATTAATAAAAAATAAAGAGGTGACACGTGGTTAGCGTATAGTGGCTGTTATTTTGCTGATGTGTATATATTTTTATACAAAATGATTAATTAATCCAGTGTTGTATAGATTTTTTAAAGACGGTGTGTATAGTATAAATTAGGATCCTCAGATCCGGTGATATACATCGCGTCAATTCTCAACCATTTTTTTCAGATTGCTGTACGATTTTTCTCTTCGTAATTTTATTTAATAATTCTGATTTATTTATCTTAAGTTTTATTTTTATTTTTCTGATGAAAACCCCTATTTTCCGAAACTACTGAATTTTAGGGTTTTCTGGGTTGGTAACGATCTAATCGAATCCCTATAATCTAATTGACATAGATAAGGTTTTAGTGAATCAGATCGATTTATATTTGATCTTTTGTTTCCGTTGCTAGGGTTTATTCCATTTTTTCGTTTTGAATTAATTTGAATTGCTGGAAAAATTTTAGATTTCATGGATGCTCAATTTGAGCTTTAAATTGTTTACTGTTTTGATTTATTGATTTTTTTAAGAAAAATTTATGAATTTGGTATTGATCTTCGTCTCAGAGATTTATATGTTTTTAATTTTTTTTTACTATGTTGCAGGTTTGAAGTTTGGATTTAGCTGGTTTATGTTCTGAGTTCGATTATGGCTGACTTTGGTTTGTTCTCTTTCCCTTGTTTAATGGAAGTTGTAATTTCATCTCTGTGATTGAGAATTTTCCAAAATTTGATCTTACCAATGTCTGATTACAATGGTGATGAACCTGAAGATGAATACATGGCTGATGAGTATGACATGGATGATCTTGAAGATGATATGAATGCTGAGTTTGATGGAAGAGATATTGATGCATCTGATTCTGAAGTTGATGACTTTGATCAATTGGTTTGTCTTTCTCTGTTTTCTTATATTCTTTTGAATTTTGTGTTATGTGATATATTCTTAACCACACAATATACTTCTTCATTTCAGAGCAAAGCTGCTGATACTTCTGCTGCTCAAGCTCGTAATGGGAAAGACATTCAGGGTATACCTTGGGATAGACTTAGTGTTACGAGAAAAGATTACAGAAAAACTAGGCTAGAACAGTATAAAAACTATGAGAATGTTCCTAACTCTGGCATAGCAGCTGAGAAGGTGAGTTACATTTCAATCATACTTTATCTATTTGGAGATATAACTATGATGGCTTTTTCTGACTCTTAGTCTTTCTCTACTGGAACCAGAAATGCATGAAAACTGAGAAAGGCAATGCTTTCTATACGTTCAGAAGGAACTCTAGATCAGTGAGATCAACAATTCTTCATTTTCAGGTTTGTTAAGTGAACTATTATACTTTAATTCCTGTCTCTGTCATGCTTCCAACAATATTGTTCTTTGTTCAGATCATGTGAATGTAACTTGTTAGTATGTTTTTTCATCGTCTGATTGCTGATGGAACCATAGTTTCACAGAAACCTGATTGTAGTTATGTTCTTATCCTTGTTGCAGTTGAGGAATTTGGTCTGGGCTACATCAAAACACGATGTTTACTTGTTGTCCAACTACTCCATCAGCCATTGGTCTTCTTTGACAGGTGGGAGGAATGAAATTCTTAACGTTAAAGGTCATGTGGCTCCATCTGAGGTTCGTTTCTGAAGCCTTATGAATCGAGATTTCTTTTTGTCACTGTTGGGTCTATCTAAAGCCAATATTCCATAATTTGTAGAAACATCCCGAGAGCTTGTTGGAAGGATTTACAGAGACTCAAGTTAGTACTCTTGCAGTAAAAGAAAGGCTACTAGTTGCTGGTGGATTTCAAGGAGAACTCATTTGCAAGGTTTGTTTAGGGATTTTGAATGAATATTTAGGATAACAGTAAACCATTTCATTGATTTAAAATTGCCAGAGAAGCTGCCAGTTCATGTTCTAATTTTGTGGTTTTGTTTTCCCTGCAACCAGCTGATACGATTTGTAGATAGAAAAAGCTTATATTGATAATAAGAACTGAGTTACAAAGAAACCTTGAGGAATTATATAATGGAGCTCCTCTCACTCCCCCTTTACTCTTGACCAAATCCTTGATAAAAGCTCCCTAATGCTCTTAGATAATATATATATAGATGAGACTTGAGAAAACCTAAGCGAACCATGGTTATTCAAATACTAAACCTTAGTTAATATGTAACTTAAGTAAATAGTAATAAACCCTTTTAACCTTCTAAATTACCGCTTGTATCACCACTCAGCATCTTGATAGACCTGGTGTTAGCTTCTGCTCACGCACAACTTACACAGAAAATGCTATCACCAATGCAGTAGATATATACAGAAACTCCAGGTACCACTTTTAGTTTTGTACTTGCAAGGTTTTAGATGATTAGAGAAACAGAAACTGAAACTAGTTATATGGTCTTATTAGTGGTGCACTTCATTTCATTGCATCAAATAATGACTCTGGAGTTAGAGACTTTGACATGGAGAGATATCAGCTTGTCCAACTCTTCCGTTATCCATGGCCCGTCAATGTAAGCTCCCTTTATTTTCTCGTTGTTTTGGCTTTCAGCTGATAAACAAAAGTCAAACTTACAAAAACTATAATTTTTGAAAATTTTAACAGCATAGCTCCCTAAGTCCTGATGGAAAACTAGTAGCCGTCGTTGGAGATGATCCAGATGGTCTATTAGTAGACTCAAGCAATGGACAGGTACTTAACATTCTTCTTCCCAGTATCTTAATCCGCGGTTAGATCTTTTAACCTTACGGTTATGATTTTTGTTTTAGACGATTGGGACGCTACAAGGTCACTTAGACTATTCATTTGCATCGGCTTGGCATCCGAATGGTGTAACATTTGCAACAGGAAACCAAGACAAAACCTGTCGTATTTGGGACACTCGGAAACTGTCGGAATCAGTGGCTGTCCTAAGAGGTAACCTCGGAGCCATAAGGTCCATTAGATTCACATCTGATGGACAGTACGTAGCAATGGCAGAGCCAGCAGACTTCGTCCATATCTATGATACAAAATCAGGTTACAAAAAGGAACAAGAGATTGATTTCTTCGGAGAAATTTCTGGGATTTCGTTTAGTCCTGATACTGAATCACTCTTCATCGGTGTTTGGGATCGGACTTACGGAAGTCTCTTGGAGTATGGTCGAACCAGAGACTACACTTATCTCGATTCATTACTTTAATGCATATTTTAAGCCCAAAAAAATAAAATAAACTTAGCATAAAATAATATGTTATTATTAGATTTCATAATCATATCCACAAAGAAAAAAAAAAGAGACCACTGTTCGATTGAGAAGCTGTTGTTTTATTTGTGTAATTTGCATTGTTGTGCTTTTTCAAAATGTACATTTTCCATGGATTTGGAAACTCTTTTGGGATTTTGGTTCTAAGAAAGATTTTAGCCCATCGATTGCGTATCTTTGCGAGACTATGCTCTTTTAAGTATGTTAATAAATGATGTAAAGGCTTTCTAGAGGTTCTGGTGTGCACATATAATATCGTCTGGTCCGAAGAGAATTTGTCCATCAGAAAAGATGTTGTGTCCATCGGAACAGATGTCGTACCTATAAAACTGTCCGTCGAACATATCTTAATATATTGTTGAGCTAGCATTAAATTTTATTTTAAATTTACAACTACTATATTGTAACTTGGATGCCTAGTAAGTAGTAAGAGTGGCCCTCCACTACTAAGTATTTGGCCAGTAATTATCAACTCTAAATTTGGTAAACAATCCTATATAATCTCTTTGTTAGTATTTACTTACTTACTGGTCCATAAAGATAAACATTTTTGCTACAAAATTTGTTAATTGTAAAATCTTTGTTAACTGAGTGAACACAAAATCTATCGAAATTATAAACCTTTTACCAAGGAAGGAAACTATGAACAAATATCTATTTTTCTTTGATATATGATAATTTCGAAATTTTTTTTTTTTTTTTTTGTAAAAATCTTTTGGTGGATTATGTGTGAAACAGTTACATGAAAGAAAAATAGTAGATTGGGGTGGTACATGAGAGATGCATAAATGTAGGAGTGGATAATTAAGTCCACTTCTTTTTTATCTAAAGAAATACCAAAAGTCTTACTTTTTAAAATTATCTTTAATTTATATTTTATTATTGTAATAATATTATGTTTAGTTGAATTGAAAATATAATTTATTTATTAGAGATTTCATGACATCATAATAATAACATATGTATCTATTAGTTAATAGGATTTTACATGTGTTTCTAATACAACCTTCTTATTTTAAAAATGAAAAAAAAAGAATTGATTTATTTGAAAATTTAAGGTAAAATTAAAAAATAAGTTAAAATTGACAAAGAGAATAGAAAAAAATATATATGAATATGATATTTGTATATTTGTAAGACCTTTTAAGATTTAGTTGATTTTTCTTTTTCTTTTAATAAAGAAACTAATCTGTAGTTTGTGTATATATATCTACAATATGTATATCACTAGAAACATTATATATTGTACCAATTATTACGTAATCTTCTGCATATTATACATAATAAAAAGGAAAAAAATAAATAGTTTGAATTTAATTTGTATAAGTTTGATATCAATTAAGTATTGAACATGAGATAGTGACTCATCATAATTACAGGGAAATAAATAAAAATTATTAGTTAGGATAAGTATTGAAACATTTTACTGCTATATATTTTCTTTTAATCTTTCTTTTATTTACTAAAAACCCTTTGAAATCCTAATCAAAGATTTCTTTTGATCCAAAGGGATATTTCAATAATAAAAAAGTAAATGAAAATCCAAAGTCTTGATTTGTTTTGGTTTTAAATAAAATCAAGATTTTATTTGCCATAAATTACACTGACTAAAGAAAAAATATATGGTAATTAATCAGCTATTACTATTACCTAAAGCACGATACGTGTTTGGTTCAAATCCAAAAACGTGAACTCAACATTATTCTAAACACACAAAAAAAAAACATATGTTTTTGTGTTTATAAATATTATAATATTCAATCAATCATAAATATATTGAATTTAAGATATGGAAATATGAATATGATAAAAAGTAAATTATTCCACAGCTGTCAATTATTTTTACATATATTTTTGATATTCAAGAATAAAAATTAAAATTTACCAAACATTATTAATAGTTTTTTGAATAGAGAATTTTACTATTAAATAGTGTACACTAGTCAAAAAATTAGAGAGAATACAATTTTTATAAACAGTCAAATAAAGACTTTAAGATAAAAAAAAATTAGTCATATCTTGGTTGATTTGGTAAGTAATTAAGTGGAAGAAATACACAAATTTGAATAATAAATAATAAATTAAATAAAAAAGGCTATTTTATAAATATGTAATTAAATAAATAGAGACTATTCATCCAAAAACGTGAGGCACAATACAGACTCTTCTTCACTCTTATGGCCTTAGCCTCTTATTTTCTCTCTATTGCCTCTTCTTCTTCTTCTTCTTAAACTTTTTTCTTTTCGATTTTCATAGCTTTGAGAGTTTTGTTGAGTTTGAGAGAGCTGTAAAAGATTTTCTTCTTCATTAAGTTAGGGTACACTCACATACAGGGAAACCCTAGTTTTCTCAGCTGGATAGATCTGTTTACAGCTTTGATCTGAGCTTAGTTTTTCGTGTTGATTCAAGCTTTAAAAACTGATGGATCACTTACGAGGATTCAAAACAAACTGTGGATTCTCACTCGTGAAACCGAGATTTGGATCTATTAAGGTTAAAATCCCAAGGCCTTTGGTAGCTGAAAAAGGAAAAGATATAGAAGAAGATCATGTAGCTGAAGAAGATGAAGCTAAAAACATCGGTTTCGAGGAAGAAGAAGAAGATGATCATGGAGTTAGGAGTATGGATCTTGAGGAAGGAGAGATTGAAGAAGAAGAAGAGAAGAGGAAATATATATGTTGTGAATGTGGTAAAAAGTTTAAGTCAGGTAAAGCTTTAGGAGGTCATAAACGTATACATATGATAGAAACTCCAAAATTCTCATCAGTTATGAGACCAAAGATGTTGTCTGGTTTGGTTGGTAGATCTGAAGTAGAAACAGCTTGTTCGGTTTGTCATAAGAAGTTTACATCAATGAAAGCTTTGTATGGACACATGAGGTTTCATCCAGATAGAGGATGGAAAGGTGTTTTACCTCCTCTTCTTCCTCATCCACTTGGTAATTCTTCATCTTCTACACTCTCTGTTGATGATCATGATTATGAGTTTATGAGCTCAGACTATGATGATGATGATGATGATGAAGATGATGATGAGTACCCGGAGTTATGGGAAGATAAAGTGGAATTGGAAAACGTTGTTGATCTTAAGGACTCGATTAAAGGATGGGCCACAACTGGGAAGAGAGGAAGGAGAAGTGTTTTGAAGAATGATGAATCTGATTTGAAGGTTCCAGTTCCATCACCAGAAGATATGAATGGTTTATGGTTCTTAGCTACTACTGCAGAAACTGTTAATCTCAACGTAGAAGAGACTTCAGATTCACATTCAGTTGAAGAGAAAAATCAAGAGATGATGAAGATGAAGAGGAAGAACAAGAAGAAGAAAAGCTTGTCTGAAATGGAGAAAGAAACTGATCATGAGGTTGTTGTTGGTGTTGTTGCACGTGAGAAGCATGTGTGTGTGACTTGTAACAAGTCTTTTAGTTCTTATCAAGCATTAGGAGGTCATAGAGCAAGTCACAACAAGGTCAAGATATTAGAGAATCATCAAGCTAGGGCAAACACTGAAGCTTCATTACTTGGAACTCAAGCAACCATGATAACTGGTTTAGCTAGTGGTCAAGGATCAAACACATCTTTAAGCAACAATAATCACAACGGAGATCACATCTGCAATATTTGTCATAAAAACTTCCCAACAGGTCAAGCTCTTGGAGGTCACAAGAGATGTCATTGGACTGGACCAGTTTCAACTGAGGCTGCAACGGCTGTAGCAGGAGGGTCTTCTAGTCAAGTATCAGAGACAGTGCAAGAGGTGAATACATTGAAGAGAAAGTTCTTGGATTTTGACTTGAATGAGTTGCCACCTAACGAATGAGAATGAGTCTAAGAGACGTATATATGCAGGCAAAGTAAGTTTCTTAACTTAAAATAAATAAATAAAAAGAAAAAAAAAAACTTATTAAATTAGATGGTAAAAAAGAGTTGTTGACATTGTAGTCTGGAAAAATAGAGATATTTTTATTTTGGGTTTATTTGGTGTTTGGATTTTTAAACTAATTAAGTTGGATATTTTGTTAATTTGATGAGAGGATATTATACTCTATTATTTTCTTCTCTTAATCTTTGATATTTATTTCTCTCTTTACTATGCTTTTGGATTCATATAAAAGCATATGATAGTTTTATTGACCAAAGTTTTATAAAACATCTCACCATCTTATCTTTCTTTTTCTCATACAAATTGGTTTCTCCATAACTTTATAATGAAGAATTTATGATAAATATTAGAACTTGCTTCATTTAATTGGAATACCAAACTATTGAAAAAAACAAAAATACATAACTTAAAAATGCTATAATTTATTATATAGTTCAAGTTGCACTGTCCTATTTATTTTGTTTTTTTTTTACGTTTCTTAGTATATATTACATACGGCAAATTCGTGTTTTGAAGCATACCAAGAGCTGAGCTAGATAGAAAGAAAGAATCAACTCTATATAATTAAATATACTTTTACCAAACTTTGGCATGTCCAGAGTTGTAAATCGATTTGCATCACATTAAGACACCTAAGAGTCTAAGATGAATCATATTGTTATATATAAAAAAGAATATTGTATATGGTCTAAAAATTCTTCAAGACGTGGGCATTGTTAAGTGTTTAAACAAACTAACATTAACATGGCTGTTTATAGTCAAAGTCACCATTTGCAGCTAATGACATAAGATCACTTCTGTGTCATCACATTTCACAAACAACACACCAAACCCAATATTCACACAACCTATATATATTGAATTTGTCTTATTTATTTATATATATAACTTAAGACCATCTCAAAAATAACTTATTTTTTTAATAAAGACTTGATATGCATAAACATCCATGATAAATTTATTTAAACACAAGTAGCTAAACTCTAAAGTTTCTTTTAAACCAAGATTAACCATATAGCTCAGAACCAAGATCAATGTGAACGTGTAAAACTTTTCAGTTTCACTTGTGTGTTTAATATATATCTCATCTTTAATTTCTTATTTCATAAAGAATTATAGAAAATTATGGAACAGTTGACAAAGAGACAAAATATAAAATACACACTAATGTATTGGAAAATTTGGAACCAAAAATGTTACAATATTTTTATATAAAAGTAAATAGAAAAAACAGTTTCCACCAAACCAAAACTATTATGTAGGCACAAGAACCTCAGATTCTGACTTGAAATTAAACATCATGTAAAGAAACCATAACTGTAGAAGAAGACATGAAGTTCTCTTAAGTACACTCTTCTTTAAACTCTTCACTTCTTGGATCTCTGTGATCTCTACACAATGGTTTTGTAAATCTTGAGCTTGGTTCTTTAGATTCTCAGCTTTGGTTTCTACTTTTTCAAGTTTTGATAACATCTTATGAGCTTGATTCTCAGTTATAGTCTTCTCTTCTTCAATCAGTTTGATCTTTGTGTTTAGGTTTGCTACTGATCTTGAGAATATGATATATTCAACCTCTGCTTCTATCTTTTGCTGAAATATTTCTTCAATCCCTATCTCTGTTCCTCCATTATGAAGCTTTGAGGATTTTATGGTGGACTCGAGTTCACGGATTTGTGTTTCTTTAAACTTGAGAGTATGCTTTGCTTCGTCTAGCTTGATCTCTAGATGCTCAATATTGTTCAACAGGTTTAGTATCTCGGAATCTGGAGAAGTTAATCCTAATTCTCCCATCTTCCGGCGAGAAGAACTTGCTTCACTAGTTCGTTCATGTCCCGAGTGTATGCAACTACTGCTTTCTCCTTCATCATGTTGTGATGATATAGTTTCTATCCCAAGCTCTTGGAACTTTTCAAGTTCTGAAAATCATAAAGGAACCAGAACCATGTTAATACTAATATAATGCAGCAACCATTAAAATCAAAATGATTATGAAATTGTTACCATTTTTTAGGGCTTCTTGCAAAGTGTGGAAACTGTTGAAGGCTTCTGTTAATGGATCCAGATTGTTTGATGAACTATTGTTCTTGATTTGGGACTCTTCCACAGACTCAGCCTGCGAATAATCTTCGGTTTCTCCTTCTTCTTTTACCACTTTATCTTTTAGTTTCGAAGTATATACGCCGTGATCACTATTATCTTCATTGTAATCCATCATTCGTATTCCGCCTTGTTCTCTGCTACTTAAACTAAATAAAGCAACCTGCACAAACACAAAGTTGGAGCTTCTTGGGTCAGCAGAACCAATGACACTCTTTACACGCAAATACTATGTTTGTCACAAGACTGAATCATAATCGAAGTAGTAAGTCCTAAACTGCAGCCAACCTAACAACACTATCATGTTTAACATGATCTTCCTAAAAATGCATTTGTTTAGCTTGTGGATGAACTGGTCCAGAGAAAACCTTCTTGAGAACTTTAGTGTTTTCCAAATTCACAGATGTAACCTTAACAAGATCTCTCCTTATTCTCCTCCTCCAATTTCTTAAACCAAACATGCTTGAAATAGTAGGAGGAGAAGAAGACTCAAGAGTATTAGAAGCAGATACAAGTTTATCCTCAATATTCTCAACTTTCACCAATCAAAGCCATAACTAACTTCAACAGATTCAAGAACAGTTATCCAAATCCAAGACCATATAAACCCTAATAATATTTCATCCTCCAAATTCAAATGGGATCAATCTCAAGAGCAACACCCATTCCAGCAAGAACCAAACGAAAATTCAATAATCCAAAAAAAAAAATTGAAAGAAAAAATCAGAGGAAAATATGAAATCATGCAATAATAATGTCATATTCAACTTAATTCCCCAACTAAGTACAATATAAATAGCGATCTGAATACCCAACATAGAAGGCGCGCGAATTGAACAGAGATATTGAGTTGACGTACCTATTTAATTGGAATGCAAAAACCCCAAAGCTGATTCCTTTACAGAGAAAACGAAACCCTAATTTGATTATACGATTTCGGATTTTGAAGATCTCTCTCTCTATATATCCGTTGATCGTTAAAATCTTTTTTCCAGTTACGATCAAAAGTCTCGTTTCCTTTATTCGTATTTTTTTATTAAGAGAAAATACGGACGTGTGAGCGACTTGGTCGGAACACGTGGCGAAACCACTGGCTACTGAAGCTACGACTCAGACGTTTTATGACCGTTCGATTTTGACGTGATCTTATCTGGTGGTCGGATCTAAATTTCAGCGATATTATTATACCGTTAAGAATTAAAATATAACATCGGTCAATTACTAATTTACCCTTCTGTAAGGTTTTGAAGTTTTTAACATCTTTTGTATGTAGAGTGTTTCCCGTTTTTTAGATACGAAAACAACGATACGTTTCTTTAAGCGTTTTATAGACGTGCCTACGTCTGGTCTCTTTTTCATCGTTTGTTGTTACGTCACACACTCCAAGATTTTGATAGTAATTTTCTGTTTGGTTTTTAAAAATAATTTTATGATTGTAGATTAATGTATAGGGTAAATAAATAAATAAAAAGTCACAAGTGGACTGGTCTCGGACCAAGTCCCACTGTCAAATCAGATTTCAAAATGTTGTGTGTCAGTGTTCACAAACTAAAATAAAAAGAGAGATTGTTGGATTTTTTGATAAAGATTTATTTGGATTTTATCTTACAACAAAATTACATTTTACTGTCTCAAGAATCAAATATAGTAAGAAAACGAAACTATTATCATATTATGGAGTAAATATATAAAGTTCACATTTCTTTATCAAAAAATGTCCAATATAGTTTTATGTGTCAATATACTAGGATTTAAACTGAAATACTAATATAAAGTCAACTACATCTAATTTGGATTCTTTTTTTTTTTTTCTGTCAACTAATTTGGATTCTTTTTTTAACGTACAATAACTATAAGTAAATAGTAAATACTACCTGCATTGTATATAGTATATACAATAGTGTAGTTTGGAGTGTGGACCATTATCTAATGTGTGATGTATTATGATTATGAATTATTTTAACTGTCTTTTCTTTTATTTTTTTGTAACAAATTATTGTGTAAGGAATTAGTTAATTATCAGAAGAAAATATATTGGGAGTGTAATTTTTGATTATATATAACCTAGAGTATGAACTATGTTTTACATAAAAATTTAAACCGTATATATTCCTTCTAATTTTCTCAGTTTTTTTTTGTGAGAAAACGTCATTGGAGCAATGATAGTATGGTATATAATTCAATAAATATTGTACTAATGTTTAGTGTTTTGGAGTTTTCAATATAACCATAAGAATCCAAATACTAAACGACAAAGAACCAAAGTACTGAGACATTTGAAAATGGTTCTCTTCCTTCAAAGCCAACCTCTCTCTCTTAAGCTCAAAGTTCAATGTCTTAAATCTGAAACTATGCTATTTAATTCTCTTAAATTCCATGTAACCCATGTTACTTTTATATCCTAATAAGTCCATTTTAGATCTCAAAGTTCGAGTCTTCTTGGCAAACTCAAACATTTAAAATCTCTCAGAAAGAGAGAGAGATAAAACAAATGAATTAAAGGAGAATCTAAGATTATAAATGAAGTAAATTATTAAAGATTCTTGATTAAGTGGGTGATCATTATAAAAATACATTGGTACATGTTTAGACATTAACCCTCTCCAGGCTGCTTCTCTTAACCATTTCTTTAATCACTATTTTAAATTAATAATAATCTCCATAAGCACTTTCAGATCCAACTCACAAAATTCAGATTCTTCTTCCTCTTCGTTATATCACAATCAGGTCTTTTTGAAAAAGGAAACACATTGAAGCAGAGAGAAAAAAAGAGAACGAGGCTTGTAATGAAAAAAATATGCAGGGGAAGTGACACGTCATCTTTGCGTTGTGTCTGAAAAAGATCAAACAAAGGTTAAGTCTTTGAGAAACCATCTTTATAATTTGACCAAGATGTTACTTTTTCTTTTTCTTTGTTTCTGTTCATGTTTGGTTATGGCTTTAGTTCAAATGAGAATGCAAAAAGATTCAGTCTTGATGATTATGAACACAAAAGACTACATTTATTGTAAATGAATGATTTTTCTTCTAACCCATGACCTCTGTTTTTGCAGAGAGTAAAACTGGTTTTGTTGTTGGTCAAATCTGAACTAAGAAGAAGAGCATTAAAATAAAGTAAACAAATTGGGTTTCAACAGTATTGTGTGTGGAAGAAGAGGACCCCACAAAATGGAAGAGTTAGATACATCACATGCAGTTTCTCAGATTTCACCTCAATCTCTTTGAACTGTATCAACTGTTGCATTCATGTTCTGACTTATCACCACACAGTCCCACTCACTTCAATATAATCTGTCAGAGAAAGACTACAATGATTCATACCAAGTTTGAGAGATAAAGACACAACCTTTTTTTAGCTAAGACCTTCATTTGGGTTTGGTAAGGAAGTAAGAAGAAAAAGGAGTAATGAGGGGAATACAAGATAAAGAAGCAGAAGCAAGTTTAGTTGGATTAACCATAAGAACATCATCATCATCACAAGCTAGCTCTTCAAGTAAGAAAGGTAAAGATCTTCTTCAAATGAGTACATCTTCATCTCCAAGTATTAAAAACTCTCCTTTCAATTCACCTTCTCTTGTGTCCCCACCATCTTCTGCTTTTGTTTCGGCTTTACAATCTCCTTATATATCCCCAAGAGCTACTACACAACCCATTACCACAACCACCACTACGCACAAGCCTGTTTCTTACAAAGGCTCACAATCTGAAGATGCACCAAGCAGCTCCTACACTCCTCCTTCTGACCAGTACGAGTTTTCCGATGACCCATCAGATCGGAAACTCAAGTTATCAGCTTGTACACCAGATCCTGCTCCTCCGAGGATCTCATTCTCATTCCCTGTTCCTAGGGTTTCTTTAGCTAAAGTCTCTGTTTCTTCACCTGCAACTAACACCAAGCTTAGAAGCTCTGATGTCTTCATTGGGTTTCATGGACAAAACCCAAACTTGGTGAGATTCTGCAAATGGTTAAAGTCAGAGCTTGAGCTTCAGGGAATCGCTTGTTTCGTTGCTGATAGAGCTAAGTATTCGGATACACAGAGTCATGAGATTGCTGATAGAGTTATCTGTTCTGTTACTTATGGGATTGTGGTTGTCTCTTGTTCGAGCTTGCTCAACTACCTTAGCTTGGAGGAAGTTAGGTTCTTTGCTCAAAAGAAGAACTTGATTCCAATTTTCTATGGAACTGGACCTTCTGAGATAATGGGTCTTCTCAACTGCAATGCCATTGATAAAGAGTGTAAAGAAGCCATTGATGGGTTGATTAAGTCTCATGAGTTTAAACTCGAAGCTAATGAGACTAACTGGAGAAGCTGTGTGGGAAAGACCGCAATGATTCTCAGGGGAAAGCTTGGGAGGAAGAGTGTTGCTGATAAAGAGATAGTGGAAGGGATTGATGAGCTTCCTTTTCCGAGGAACCGATCTTTTCTCGGAAGAGACAAAGAGATAATGGAAATGGAGATAGCTTTCTTTGGTAATGGAGAGTATCTTGAATCTACAACACCAAGCACTAGAGGAGAAGCAAGTGGACAATCTGAAGGACTTGCAGATGAGGAATCAGATGTTGTATCAACTGGAAATGGGAGATTTATCAATTTGGAGCTTGGCAGATGCTCAGAGTCAAGAAGTGAGGCTTGGATTGATCCAAATGGTGGGAAAAACTCGTTGAAAAGACTCTTGAAGACTAAGAAATATAGGAACAGTAGTAGCTGTAAAAGTACCACAAGTGTTGTTTGTGTGAATGGAGTTCCTGGGATTGGGAAGACAGAGTTAGCTCTTGAATTTGCTTACCGGTATTCTCAGAGGTATAAGATGGTTTTGTGGGTCAGAGGGGAAGCTCGATACTTCAGACAGAACTTGTTGAATCTGTCATTCAGCTTGGGGCTTGATGTTAGTGCAGATGCTGAGAAGGATAGAGGCAGGCTAAGGAGCTTTGATGAACAAGAGTTTGAAGCTTTTAAGAGGATAAAGCGCGAGCTTTTCAGAGAAATGCCTTATCTATTAATCATTGATAATCTTGAGATAGAGAAGGATTGGTGGGAAGGGAAAGATTTAAGTGATCTGATTCCAAGAAACACTGGAGGAACACATGTCTTGATCACTACTAGACTTCCTAAAGTCATGACCTTTGACACTGTTCAGCTTTCTGTATTGCCTTCTTCTGATGCAATGGTCTTACTTAGAGGAAGAAGAAAGAAAGAATACCCTGTGGAGGAAGTTGAGATCCTCAAGCTTTTTGAAGAGAAACTGGGACGGTTGAGCTATGGTCTTTGGGTGGTTGGATCATTGCTTTCAGAACTAGCAATTCCACCTTCTGCACTCTTTGAAGCTGTGAACAAAGTTCAACTCGAAGAACGTTCAGCTTCACCTTTTATTAACATAAACGATGAGCAATACTGCAAATCAAATCCATTTGTAGCAAAGGTCTTAGCTTTTGGTTTAGCTGTTTTGGAGCAAGCTGAAGGAAACCGAAACCTTCTCTCATTGAAAATGCTACTCGTGGGAGCTTGGTTCGCTCCGGTTCCTATTCCAGTTAACTTGTTAGCTGCAGCAGCTAAGAACATGCCCACAAGTGGAAACCGGTTCAGCAAATGGAACAAATGTTTGAGTCATACATTTGCTTGGTGTGGTGGTTGTGGATTAGGACGCAGAAGTGAAGAAGATGCTGCATTTTTACTAGTCAGATTAGGACTAGCGAGGATAACAAATAAACTACCTGGAAGTTGGATCCAGTTCCATCCAATAACTCAAACTTTCGCAAGAAGACGAGACTACATACTTGCACCTAAGGCAACAGTTCAAGGCGTGAGAAAAATCGATAACCCATTGTTGAATCTTGATCACTTATGGGCTTCAGCTTTCTTAGTATTCGGGTTCAAATCAGAACCTCCAATGGTCCAACTACAAGCCATGGATATGGTACTTTACATCAAGAGAACAGCTCTTCCTTTAGCAATCACAGCTTTCACAACTTTCTCAAGATGCAACTCCGCGCTAGAGCTGCTAAAAGTATGCACCAACGTGTTAGAAGAAGTGGAGAAATCATTTGTATCTCAGATACAAGATTGGCGCCAAGGCTCTCTCTGTTGGAAGAAGAAGACTAACAAGAAAGTTGATGAATATGTGTGGCAAGATGTTACATTGTTGAAAGCTTTATTGCTAGAGACCAGAGCAAAGCTGTTGCTACGAGGCGGGCATTTCGATAGTGGAGAGGAGCTTTGCAGGACTTGTATCAGTATCAGGACAGTGATGCTTGGCCACAACCATGATCTCACTTTGGCTGCTCAAGAAACACTAGCAAAGTTAGTCAGAATGAGAAGCAAGATATAAACAACACACAAACATTTCTCCTGGTTATTTTCCACATTACTCTAAGCTCAGTTTTGTTGAGTAATGTAACGGTTACTTTATTCCAGTTAAGAACAATCTTATTCCTATGTACATTACCAACTTCCTTATTGATCTTAATCACTTTTTTATTCCTTGAGTTCATAAATTATATTATTGCAACTTATTTCAGTTCTTCATACTAGAGCCTCAAGTAACATTCAATGCATTGGATTCTCAAGCTAAATTAGCCAATCAAACAAAAGAGTTAAAACACAATCTCAGTAACAAACAGAATTGAAAAAAGACAAAAGACTCGTAGGGACCAAAGACAAACACAGAAAAATAGGTAAATAAAATCAGTGTCTGGGTTTTGCCAACAAGTGTCACTCTCTAGTCTCCTGGTAATGGTCCCAGGGTGCACTGCTAAGTTTTGGTAAGAACTAAAAGATCTGACTTGTCAAACAATGTGAGCTAAGGTTAATATGGGATTTGGCTAAACACAAGAATATTGAGGTATTGAATTGACAATCATAAAAATGAGACTGAGGACATTTAGTTAATTACTAACAGTAAAAGACTAAAGCAAGGTGTTCAGTAAAACTTTACAACATATCATGAGAAAGCTGTGATTTCTAAAACAAGTTGGTGTTCTCAAGCTTCATGACAAAACTAATAAAAGCTCTGTTGTGAGATATGACGCCTGAACCAAGATTTGATACATTGTATCTGAAAATGTTACATGTGAGAATGAAATGGACAGATCAAGTTGGGTTTTTTCACTGTGACAACAAAATTAAATTATTATTCTCTTTTGATTACATCAAATTAGATGATCACATTCAAATTCACCTCACACAATAAATCACACAAAGAAATTTGCATATTTATTTTGTAGAATTTAATAATTTAAAAAAGAAGCAAAATTAAAAAATTTGAATATTTTCACCGGAGAGACCCGATCAAGGTTCCGTTAACAGCATCATCTTCAAGCTCATAAGAATTCCTAAGAACGGAGTAAATGGTGGATAATAGCAACCCAACGCCGACACCCACTACTAAATTCACGGCGGAGCTAGTAAACTGGCTCATACAGAAGCTAAGACCAGGGACATTGGCAAGAGATAGCGGAAAAGAAATTATTGAATGATCAGCCGAGGAAGCGGAATTGATGTATAGGTTAACGTCGCCATCGGTGTCATATTTTCTCTATTAAGAAGATATCATCCGGCGAGTTTTCTGATTTTGTTGACTGGCTTGACCCGACCCGAAATACCACCCACCCGGGGATCATATTAGAGGAGAAAGGTGTCTAACGACTCAACCAATCATATTTTGCCACCATATCAAATATTGACGTAATTATAATAATTTATTTATTATTAGGATTTTTTATTTACAAATGAATAATTTTTAGTTAATATGATAATTATTCAAATTTATATGTTTATTTTGATTACAATAAATAAATACTCTTCTAATATATTAAATGTATTATTGATGATACTCGATCTTTTTAAAAGTATTAACGTATAAATTAATACATCCAAAAAACACAATATAATTGATCAGATCGTAAGCTCATAACTACACTCTTTTCAATCCAGTACAATCACTCGTAAATTAAATTTTTCTAGAAATATGTCATATGTGGTATTCACAATTACAACATGTCATATCAGATATTTACATGTACA
>KE158056.1:47832-63979 GCA_000411055.1 Leavenworthia alabamica
ATATTGATGGTATTTTTATGAAAATTCTAAAATTATTACACTTTAATTGTAAGTTTTTATTTTAATCATTTCAATTTTAATTACATATAATTATTGAGCTTTATAAATTTGGAAAAGAGTATTGTTTCTCACATATCTTTTATTTGTTTCATATTGTTATTTTTAGTTACATATAAATTTAATATTGATGGTGTTTTTATTATAAATTCTAAACATATTAGATTTTAATTATATGTCTTTAACTTAATCATTTCAATTTTAATTATATATATAATTATTGAGTTTTAGAAATTTGGAAATTAAGAATATAAGTGAGTTAATAAGATAGAATAATAAAAAGAAAGAGAAAAACAATTGAATTAATGATGCTGATGTGTCATGATTATAGAGTTTTGTAAAGATGAATTGGCACTCTGTCTAAGAAGATAAGCTCATAAGCTCATGAACTTTATATATATATAGATTCTTTTAAATACTAATTTATGTTCTTTTACAGCTATGGGCTTCGATTGGGCCCGTATATTATTGTGAGTCTATTGGGACTCATAAGTTTATAACTTATTTGATAACTTATTTTAGTTTTAAGACAACTTTGGTGGCAATAAAAAGCCTTAAAGTTACTTATCTTCTACAGAGTGTTTATTATTTTCAAGTGTTTTTTTTGTAAACTGTAACTACTACACAAACTCACAAAGTCTCTGCAGAAGGAGATTCAGCTTTCTTCTATGAGAACCTCATTTCTCGATTGCTTCGGAAACTGCATATAAGTTGAAACTTTACGGTGACTAGCTTGGAGAAAAGTACCTTACATGATCACATTTGTTTCTGAATGTTGAAGCTTGTGGTTGTGCTTGTACTTGTGGTTGATATGTTGACTCAAAACTGTTTCTTAAACAGAGACCTGTGTTGAAGTTTAAGCCAATTCCAGTGCAAGTAGGATCAAGAAACTGAGGGGTTGGTGTTAAGCTAGACTGGGGTGCTTCTCCTTGGTTCATGACCATCAAGTCTTTTCCCATTAATCGTAAAACGGGAGTAGAAGGACTTGGAGGCACAGTGGAGATGAGATTCGTTCTACTGGAGAACTTACTCTGAAGATCCAAATCTTGTTGGACCAGCTTGTAATGTGACTGCTCAAATGAATGAGTTGGATCCAAACCTGTAGGTGATTTGGTTAAGTTCATGGTGATTGATGAAGAAGCTGCTCTCCGCTGTAGTAGATGAGATGCTTGATGATTCAAAGTAATACCCTCTGATATTATTTCTTTTCTTTGGCAACAACAAGATTCATGATCATTGTTTCTAAATCTTGAAGGTATTGTCCCATGATGAGATGGAACACAAAAGCTCATTGGAGTTGTTGAGTAAGACACAGGAATCTCAAGGGAGAAGTTATCCCGTAAAGAAGAAGATAACTCCATAGGAAAATTCAATCTACCAACTGCAAAGTTTGAAACTGCGGAAACAGGTGATTCAGATGAGTTTCTATCAAGCTGATCCATGGAAGATAGGACTTGGCTTGTGATAACTGAAGAGTTCCCAAGATTCTCATCAAAAACCATATCACGAGGACTTGGTGGTAAAAATGATCCTGGAGGCCCTGGAATGGGAATGGTATCAACCTCTACAAATAAGCTTCCTCGTCCTAATTCAGATTCAAACCTCATATCCTCCTTGCAAGAGGTTTCCCCATACATTATATTCCCAACTTCTTCAGAGTAATACATCGATCGCTCGCTCGGTATGATTTCAATAGATGGTGTACTATCTGACTGGTAGAACTCAGCACCCATATCATCAGTTTTGTCCAACACATTGTCTCTTTTGTTATTATCTTCTTCCTCTTCACTACTTTCTTCATCATCAGAACCACTAGATGAAGGATTTGAACTCACAAAGACCTTGTTTTTTCCTCTGTCATCACTAGAAACATAATCATCATCTGAAAGTTCACGTTCTTGAGTCATTTCAGATTCCCATTTCCCTGCTTCCTCTTCTTCATCTTCTTCCTCCGAGAAATCCAACCGAGCTTTCTTTAGCTCCACAGGCATAGATAGTCTTCTCCAAGCATTTGGTACAAAGGGTGAAGACAACTTTCTCATGCTAGTTGCACGAGGAGATGCATCTGAAACCACTACAGCATCTGAATACAATTTTTTACCAAGTGACGACTTATGTTCTTGTGTCGAAGCAACGTTCTTGAGTCTAAATGAACGACTTTGAGCTCTTTTACTACCAAACAGATTCTTATTCCTTCCAGCAAGTTCACTCCTCAGCTTCTGTCTGTTTAAAACATAAGAATCTGTGGAACTTTTCGACACAATAAAATCTTCTCTTGACCATGAATCATCATCATCTTCATTCTCAGATGACTCATAAAATTTATGTCCCTTCTCATTTACCTTGTTTGAAACCAGACCACCTTTGGCTAGCATCCGCTGATTATATATTCTGCGATGAACCTTGTGACTACCTTCTCCAGAAAACACTCTTTGATCTCCAGGTTTCTTCTGTACAAAGCAATGTACTGTTATTTTATGATTCTTGCTACAAAAATCAACCATGAATATACAAAAAAATTAACAAGAACCTATGTATGTAAATTACCTCTGAACCATAAGCTTTGTGATTAGTTAGCTTAACAACCTTGTGATGCTTCTTTACTCGGAGATTCTTCTTCAAGCATTTACTACTACCATCTTCATGTTGCTCTCTTGACATAGTAGTAGTAGTAGAAGTCTTCTTCTTCTCGCTAAACTCTGATAAAATCCGAAGTTTCTGTCCCTTATCATCAATATAAACAGGACCAACACCAACAGGCTTAAGTTTACGCTTCTTAGACACTTGAGGCTTATCAGCAACAACACTATTAGTATAACTCAAAATCGAAGCCCACATAGTTCCATTTCTTTGATCAAGATCTTCTAATGTACATACTTTAGCAGAAGCATAGATATCAACCATAGTTTTAACTTTTGTCTTTGGCTTACTCTTAGGCTTACTACTAACCAGTGGCAATGCTGATTCAACAGATAGACATTGATCAATATGAGCATTCAAAGTTGTGTTAGAAGCTGATGAGAAGGTTTTGCAAATAGGACATGTTTTTGTAACCATTGTTGATTCATAAGATAAGATTTGCTTATGAGAAGCTGTAGTCTCAAACTTGTTAGTAACTGTAGAGGAGAGTTGCTGAAAAGGTGGTAAAGGATCAGTTACGCCATGAGTTGAAAAAAGTTGAAGACTTTTAGTGGAAAATGGCCAATTCTTCTTTACGTTCTTCTTTCTGTTACTTAATGCGTAATCTCTGCAAAAAAAAAGCATCACATTGATTAATAAAAAGACAAACTTTAGATTACTTTTAATAATTTAAACAACAACAAATCAAATGAAAGGAAGCAAATTTAAGGAAATTGTATCTAAGAATAATAAAACCCTATGTTGATTTTATTGAATCCACTATGAGAAAGAAGAAAGAAAGATCAAAACTTTCGATTTAGCCATGAGGATTTGAGACTGATGACTAACCCATCAGAGACTTTTTTTTCTTTTGGGAGAAAACAATATAAGCGAAGAAACCCAGAAAATAGATTTGATGAAATGAAAGAAATTAAAATAAATAAATAAAAATTACCTGATAGAGAAATTAGAGATATGAGAAAGACCTAACTCATCTGTGTTGAGATGTAAGAAACTACAACTAGTAGTAGAAGAAGAAGAAAAAAGTGAGTCATTAGGTGGGTTCTCAGTGGATAAGAACATTTGATTCTTCCACTGTTACTCTATTTAACTCTTCTTCTTTTATCAAATACATTCTGCATAACAACACTTGATCTTTATCATCACCACCACCTTTAATCTTACTATATACTCCTTACTACTGCAATTAACACAACACAACATGTTTCTTAGATTTCATTTCAACACACTTACAAGTTCTTATTATTTCATGTGAAAAAAGAGTTAGTTACTCTCTTAATTAAATTTAGGATTAGTTGGTTTAGGTGTTTTGATTGATCAAGTGAATGAAATCACTTTGTTTATTTAATTGTTTGGTATTTTAATCAAAAAAAAAAGTTTTAGTTTCCAATTTGATTTGAGAGCTTATTTTATGTTGAAGGTATCATAAGATAAAGTAGATTAAGACATCCATAAGATGAAGACACAACTAAGTAGATTAATAATAGATCAAAGTTAATTAAGAAGCACTCACCTAATATGGAATTAAGACCAAATAGATTCTGTCATAAACTTAAAAAGAACATGAACATAAACTAAAACTTGTCAGAAATGTCTAGATACAAGTAAGAGTACAAATGGATCTATCATCTAACACACTAAAATCGACAACATATGAGATAACAAACACACAAATCTGAAAAAGAAAAAAAAAACTTTAAAAAATCAAGAATCAAACTAAAACTATATGTAGAAGTCAAGATCAGAAGAAGCAAAGATAGTGATGTTTACTAATAAATCTATACATATACACACATACTCATCTTGTAGATTTCAAGATTTGGATCTTGAATTTAAAGTACAAGATCAAGAAGAAGAACTAAATCCACAAACTTCAAACCAAGAATAAGAAATAACAATAGCAAGAAACAAAACTTAGTATAAAGATAGATTTGATATAAAAAGATGGTATCTATACATACCTTAGATGGTCTTCTTGGCTTAGGAAAAAAATGGCTTCTTAGAGAGAGAAAGAGAAGAGCATTGAAGAGAAGAAAAGGATAGAGAGAGAGAGAAGAACCAAGCACAATACAATACTTTAATTTGTTTGGTGTTGAATATAAGTCCACATATGTATTATCACTAAATATTTTGAATAAAATAAAGAAAAAAACAAATGAGTGCAAGAGGAAAAATATCGAAAGTGTCCACACTAACTTCAATTATTTATCACACTCCACCATCTTTATATTTATTATATAGATTTGGTATAGGCTAAAGTTTTAGTTATTAAATTGCCACATTCTCTTATTCCGAGTTAATGTCATCCCCAAGGAAAATTATTTATGAATCTTTATTTCAAGATCAAGAAGTAAAATATCTATCTACCAAAAAAAATCTTAAAGTTAAAATTCAAATGAAATTTTTACAAAAGGATGTCAAAAAAAAAAATTACGAAACGAACAACTAGTGGGGCCCACCAAGCAGACAAGTAAGCGACACGTCGCAATCAATGTCAATCTTAAAATAAAATAAAAAACTTGGTGCCGTTTTTCCTCCACTCACTATTAAATTAAAGAATTTATTTTATAAACTTTTTTACTATTTTTACTTTTTACTTTTTATAACCAAAACGAAATGATTTCGTACGTTCATAAAATCTTATTTACAAAATTCGTACTTACTCACGCTCACACGCGCTTAGATATTTTACCTTTCATTACACTCGGGTTCGTTCCTATCTACAAACCAACATAATATTAAATTCATTTAAAACAATTTAAAGCTTTATTCTTTTTGTGTCTGTGGTTATTGTTCATTTGTTCTTTCTTATTTTTCTCCAAAGTTTTTTTTTTATTCAAGTTTAATTCTATTTATAAACTAAAACTCGAATAAACTTTGGAAGGAATATTAAGCTTTAATTTCATAAAAACTGTGAAATGAAATATTAAATAAGTAAGCATGGGAAAAAGCATGAATACATAAATATATTAAAAAAATATGAATATGTAAAAGTGTTATAAAAATAGTTGTGGTTTTGAATCGACGTGGACGAAAGAGATAAACCCAAATCTTATATACAAAAAATGCATGCATGTATGCATGTGACACAATCTTTATATTATTTCATCCATACCGACACGATATATATACATATAAAGAGATGATGAGATTTGAATGAAACTTTTGATTCGGATTTAGCAAATATTTTGTCAACTGATATTATTAATGTATGTTATTTTTGTGGTGAAGTTCATGTATGATTTAATATTACTGAGTTTTCTTTGGTAGAAGATGGATTCATTGAGTTGCGTGCTAGCTTTGAACTTAGAAACACGTATAGATTTTGATTGGGTACTTGAATAATTGCGAGTATTTTTTAATATAATTATGTAAATAACCTTACTATGTTTATAACTTAATATAATGTAACTTTAAATTTATAAAATTGTCATAAAATTAAAGTTTTTTTTTATTATGGATCCGCTTGTCATAAAAGTAAAGAATTTCAAATTTTTTTATCTGATTAAGTTTATAAATACATATAACCTTAAAGATAATAATAATAACAATAATAAAATAATAATTACATGCATTCAGATTTCGTTTCTTTTATTGTTTGCCAACGCATTCCAATTAATCAACAGTATAAAAAAAAAGTAATCAACACTATTTTTTGTACAAGTAATCCGGTATATAACATATGATTTTTTATGAAATTTGGATTTACCTAATGATATGTTAAACACAGTTTACATGAATTAGGTATTTTGTTTATATTTCATTATTTATATAATAAGATATTTTTGTATGCTGACTAAATTTTCTCTCAATAAATCAAGTTAGATAACTACCTAATATTCAGTATTATTATGTCGGCGCCTAATTTTATTTTAAATATACAAAATCTGATATGATTTTACAAAAGCTTAAATCTGATAATTGGTACTTAAATATACAAAATCTTATATTACAAAAGCTTAAATATAAAAAATAATTGGTACTGAAAATAAATACAAATACTTTTTTGTCAAATATGAATAATAAAAAAATGAAGTAAACAATGCTATTGTTTTAAATATTCACTGCTATGAGCATATAAGACCTTAGTGGTTAAGAACACGACCTTAAGCTTTAGACAAACGAAGAACATAAGTTACATAACTCATGTCTCTCTATAGTAAAAAAAATTGAATATGGATATCTCACGGCATTTGTAAGAATACGTTTCTTAACTAATTGAGTTATCGATGAGTGTAGTATCATTTCTTGTTTTCTAATGTAATAAATAGTCTTTGTTGATTGACTCCATTGTAAATAAGCAAACAATGTACATGCATTATACACATGTATGATGTATATCAACAAACTTTACAAACAAAAGAAGACATGGAATGAGAAGCATATGATAATGATGTTTTGATTTTGAACATGCGCATGCAAATGCAAATATAGCCGTTGCGATTTTGTACTCATCTCTACGTAAAAATATATTTATTAATATTCTCCATATTTTATTTAAATAATCTTTTTTGTAACAAGAAAACTGCTCATCTTCGCCAAAATGCTAACACTTTTTTTTATTCATATATATATAATATTTCTCCATCTAATTTTGACATTGTTTACACTCAATATGATTTTGGATCTATGCGTGTAATAAAGTTTATATATTTAAAGTCTAAAATAAGTAAGTGCTGAGAAAAGAAAAAATATGAATTGCGTATACATAATGTATGTTATGACGGTGACTATGATCTTGACTACCTCATATGATTTTAACCATATAAATATAGAGAGAAGAGAAGCATCATCATAACGTTAACTCATATATATATAATATTTTAAAATTCGTTTCCATAACATTTTAGTAGTAATAAGAGACTTTCATAGTTTTATCATTCATATAGTGGGGTCCATTACCTAAGTGGAGTTTCTTCATATCCTATGAGAATCTCTATCTCTTACCATTTCTTCAAAAGCAGCCTCTTTGAGATTCTCAACCTTCTTTATTTAGAGAAACATGAAATCTTGAGGTTGATTGATGAAGATATTATAGCTTCTCAAGATCTCAAGCTTAAAGTAAATTGCCTGGACTTTGATCTGAAATGCCATGGGATATTATAGAAACTTAAGGAAAAAAGTAAGAGTTTCATGGAATGTTGTAGAAGCTTGTGCTAGTGTCCAAAAACAAACTGTTTCCACCATAAGGATGATGAAGAGAAACTTGTTGTGTCTTTGATCTTGGACTTGTTTGGCTTTGTGAAGGCTCTTCTTCTCTTTGGTTCATGACCATTAAATCCTTTCCCATTAGCCGCAAAACCGGATTGGGAGTTGAAGGCACAGACTTAGTCAAGCTATCCACCAAATGTGGTGGTTGACTTAATGTTGAATCTTCAAAGGTTTTCTCCTTTCTTTGGCAAGAACATGGTTGATCATTGTCTCTGAACCTGGAAGGTCTTTTGTCAATGGTGTTAATGTTGTGAAGACTCTGTGTTTCAAGAGATGCAAAGTTTGAAATGGCTGAAACATGTGATTCTGATGAGTTTCTATCAAGGTGATCTTGGACTTGGCTTGTGATAACTGAAGTGTTTCCAAGATTTTCAATAACATCAGTTCCCATATCCCAAGGACTTGGTAAAAATGATCCTGGAGGTCCTGGAATAGAAATGGAATCAACCTCCATGAATGAGCTTCCTTGTTCAGCAGTTTCACAACCAGTTTTCTCATAAATCATACTTTCAAACTCAGCATCTACATCATTGGCTTTGTCCAACAACATAACATCATCTCCTTTGTTATTATTACCAGTCTCTTCTTCATAGCTTTCATAATCATTTTCTTCCCAGCTAATTGAAGGACTTGAAAAGCTTAGCAAAACCTTATCTGTATCTCCACTATCATCATAATCTGTCAGTTCACGTTCTTGACTCATTTCAGACTCCCATTTCCTTCTATCTTCATCTTCATTCTCTGAGAAATCTAACTGAACTTTCTTCAACTTCATAACACCTTTGGCCTTTGTTGAAAACACCTTGCCCACAGGTAATGAAGATCTCAAGGGATTTGCTACATATGAATCGCTTTTAATGCTTTTCTTCCAGCTCTTTAAAGAAGCTTGGCTCTCCCTACAGACTCTCCATGAGTTTTGACTGTTTAAAGGAGAAGAAACTGTCTCGGACAAATCAGTACTCACATGATTTGGACCTCTTAACACAAGAGTATCTTCTGACAATGAATGTCCATTCTCAGATGGCCGATCACAAATGTTTGTCCCTTTCTTGTTTCCATGCCTTGAACGACGGCGTTTTGTTAGCATTTGCTTGTTGAAATTTCTATGCTGACCTAAAGAACCCGAAGTTTCTGACCTCTCAAAGTCTCTACCTTCTTCAGAATAACCTCTTGCATACTCTGGTATCTGTTAGACAAGTGATTGTGTTAAACTAACTGGTGTTACTTTAAGAACATAGCAACCAAATCAAGAACGGATCATGTAAAATAAGAGAATACCTCAGAAGCATTGCCTTTACAAACATCGATTTTTCTGCTTTGATGAACTAGTTTACTACTATACTTCTTTTCCCCAAGTCTTTTCCTAAAGCTTTTGCTCCTTTTACCATCACTGGAAGATTTCTTCTCACTAACATCTTCATGCTCTCTTGATGTATCAGAAACATTCTCTTTAAACTCAGATAAAATCCGCAGTTTTTGGCCCTTATCATCAATGTAAACAGGTCCAATGCCAGTAGCATCTTCATCAATGTGAACACTCAACATACTCCGCTTCTTTCCTTTGTTGGATACTTCATGCTTTTTATCAGAGACAACACCGTTAGAGTAACTCGTAATCATAGCCCACTTTGTTCCATTTCTTTCATCAAGTTCTTCTAAAGTGCATGGTTTCGCAGAAGCGTAGATATCAACCATGGTCTTGACTTTCTGTTTTGGCTTACTCCTAGACCTTTTTGGCTTACTAATTGGCTGCTTTCCCAAGTCAACTGATAGACACTGATCGATGTGAGCATTTAAAACGGTGTTAGAAGCAGAAGAGAAGGTTTTGCAGATGGGACAAGTTCTCAAAGCCATAGATTCAGAAGCTGGAAAGAGACAACTATGATCTTCTTTTGATCCACTATCCACACAAACTCCAGGTTTCACTATTGTTAACCCAAACTTTTTTCTAGGATTCTTGTTAACCTTAGCTACTTGTATTTTAGATCTTGAACCACTCGCCAATAAACCATTCTCAAAGCTTTGTTTAGTACTAGTCTCTACTAATATCTTGCTGGAACCAAGTTTCTCTGAGTTTCTCTTACAACTTAACCCTTCGACATGAGTTACGTTTGGCTTATTCAATGAAAAAGCTTCAAGAGGATGGCTTATCACAGAGCCAAGAGGCTGAACCGGTGGCAATGGATCATTTAAGCCATGACTTAAACAAAGTTCTAAACTTGTAGACGAAAAAGGCCAACTTTTCTTGATGTTCTTGGTCCGTTTACTAAATGCATAATCTCTGCAAAGAAAATAAAAATAAACTCCCAACCATTATTACAACAACCAGACAAAAACAAAGGTACATGATAGACAAGACACAACAAAGAAAAGTTTGTTCCTTTGATAATACTTAGCCTCGTTCAGATCCATTCACACAATAATGAAAAAAACTTTAAGCTCCACATAAATAGCAGAAGTTGAAAGAGAAGAAAAAAATCTAGTTTCGTTACCTAAAACAATGGTGAAGAAACTATTGACTTCTTCTTCATAAAACCCCAACAAAATCGGAATTTTAATAAAATAAAGTTAAAAATTTTACCTGATGGAGAATCTAGAAAGAAGTGATTGACCTAACTCATCAGTAGTAGAGTTAGTCAGATGTAAGAAACTTGAAGAAGATGAAGGATTTTTTGAAGTGGTTTGATCAGTGGATGATAAGAACATTTGATTCTTCCACTGTTACTATTCACTTCACTTTTAATCTTGTCCCTGCTCTTCTGCATAACACCAGATCTTCTCAATACCAAATTTGTGTGAGCTTATGAAACCTGAAAAGAGCTTACAAAATAAACTATTATTGTTAAGTCATAGATTTGAAGAAACCTGAGATGAAAAAAAAATAGTATTTCATGTGAAGAGATAAAACAGAGAATAAAATTAGGATTAGTGAGTGAAGAAGATGAAATAGTCCAGTCTGATTTTGTGAGTCAAATCACAAACAAGAACATAAATACATAAATTCAAAGAGTTGGTTTTTATTCTATAAATTAAAAAAGGAAAAAAGCATAAGCTTCCAATCTGATTGGAGCGTTATTTTATGCAAAGAATCACATGAAATTCAAGAACTCATAGATCTAAGAGATTTGAAAACCCATAGATGAAATTAAAACAAACATTTTTGTAATTATGCATCAAAGATCTTTTGAGATTTTTTTTTTCCAGACACTATTCACAAAAAAAATTAAAAGAAACAATTTTAGAGAAGGAATCAGTACTTGAGTATGAAAGTGAAAGAAGATAAACAACCCAAAACATGAGATTTACAAGAAAAAAAATCTAGGATTTTTACAAAAATTAAGAATCCAAGAAACCAAACCCTTTTTTATAATGCTATGAACAGAAGACCCAAAAAAAATGGATCATAAAATACCAAAATCTTACAGAGGAATATATTGATAAAATTTGCAATACCTAATTTGAAGAATACAAGTTTGGATCTTTGAAACTCAACAAAGATTCAAAAGGAAAGAAATAAGAAAACTGTAAATCTGGTGATACAATCTTAAACACACAAATAAATAGGAGAATAAGAAGAGAGTTGTTCATATATTTTAATTTACTTTTGAGATTAAAATCGCAGAAAATTAATATTACACACAAACCTTAAGAGGATTTGATTATTTCAAAAATGGTCTTCTTCTTGGGTGAAAGAACAGAAAAATTCTTAGAAAGAGAAAAGATGGAGGAAGAGAGAGAGATGAACGAGAACCACGCACTAACACATTAAACTGGTATAAGTATTTTAATAATCAAATTATTTGATTAAAATAAGCTAAAGTAAATAAATATGTAAAAAAAAAAGAGAGTTAAATTTGTTTTTTTTAATTCCGCGTTGCTGTTCTTTTCGTCTGTCTGTAAGTGAGCTGTGTGAATACCTTAAACAGGTTTTGAATTTTAATTCTATTTTGAATTTTTATTTATTATTATTTTTTTAGTTTAATTTTCCACTTCTTTGCCTTAACTGAAAGAGACAGTAGAGGCTGCTGGTACTTTATTTTCTTTTTAGTAATAGTGTTTTTTTTGTTAAAGTATTTTAATAATTTATTTAAATATTGTTGGGGAAAAATATTCAAGGAACCCAAAATGCATAATTTTATTAAGATTTTTACAAAATGTTTTTTTAAAGATAATAGACTAATTAACAAGCTTTTTTTAGTGATATTTCGACCACTAAAAAGTTAATTAGATTCTAGCCTATGATATGAGTTGACTAAGCAACGTGACAATATCTCAAACATTTTAGACATATCGAGACCAACCAAATCAATGGTGGGAGAAGTTGGAATCATGTAGATAAAGAGAGCTTTGTTGATTCTGATTCGGGCCAGAAGATAATACACTACTACTCGATGAGTTTGATGAATCATGAGCTTCATAATAATTGAATAAATGTGGCATTTTGGAAAAATCCAGATGTTGAATGGCTTATGTGATGAAGTTTTGTTATTATATATATTCTTCTGAAGGTTTTGTTCGTAAGAATATTATTTGGGAAGAGTTAATGAGAGTTAATGCGAGAATAAGTGCATGCAAGTCTTACGCTTCACTAAATCACCTTCACCGTAATTTTTTTATTATTATGACTAGGGTTAACCCGCCCTTCCGACGGAATATTGTTTACGAATTAATATTATTATCAACTAATATTTTTTATTTTTTTATTTTATAATATATTGTATTATATTTGTTTTATACTTTTATATGTAATAATCCGTTAAAATAACTTTATAGATGAGTATATAAAATCATATATTTTTCACAATNATTAGATAAATTATTAAAATATTAAATTATCATTGATATTAAAAATGGAATAAAAATATAAACAAATTCAAACAATAAAATCAAACTCTTAAAAAAAATCCAACAAGACAACAATACGTAGAATTATATGTGTAATTTGTTACTTCAAATTTTTAAAAAATGTGAATCTACCATGTATATTATACACAGCGATAGAATTAGATGTAACATGATCATGATGCACTGACACAATACTTATATAAAAAATTCTATATATTCGACTAATAGCTTATTTTGTATTAATATTACACATATAGTATGTAACCATGATTATAACATAACTATCAGGTACATTACATATCTTCTTTAAAACAAATCTAAATAGCTAAAAACAAAGAAAAATGATTAATGTATTTTATGAATCAAAAACAAAACCAAATGAAAGCAAATATGTATTAACTCATTCAAATATATATTATATATAAAATCCAATATCTTGAAAAAGTATAAATTTCATGAAAAAGTAAATAAAAATCAACAGAAATAGGAAGATTTATTTTTAAATAAGAAAATTCAAATTCAATTATTTAAAAAATTAATCAAAAAAGAGAATGAAGTTAGAGAAATAATAAAAGTTGAACGAACATAAAACAGCAACTTACTCTTCCATTTTTCTGTGCGTCGTTGACTTTTGTGCAAGCATAACTTTTTTCTTCTTTTTTGCATGCATAAAACATATCCTAACACGATTAACAAAGTCTTTATATGAGATTTCTAAATTGAAAAATAATTTAGCTTTCAAACAGAAACAGAGATTTAGAATGAGAAAAATAATTATAAAATGATGTTTGAAGAATAAATTATGGAGTTTTGGAGAAAGAAAAGGAAGAGTGGAAGGGATGGACATAGTGGACACAAAAAAATTCTAACAAAAATAGTGTTACGTTTTTATTTTCTCATTCAATAATTAACTGTAATGAATAATATTAAAATATTTATTTATATAAAATTTGTTGTAAAAAATTNTGATGGTGATTTTATTATGTTGGGATTTAGTTTTTGTATTAATGAGTATATAGGTGAATAAATGAGATATGATAGTTAAAATAGAAAGATATGATAGTTAATTGAATTAATGATGCTGATGTGTCAAATGTATAAAAATTGGGGCGATGACGTGTTATCATAAGAGAAGAGAGCATTATGAACTTTATATATATAGATTTCATCGTATTTTATAGCTATTTAAATATGTCATTTTTTAATAAAAATTTAAGAAAATAAAAAAAAAAACTAACGTAAGGATTAAACAAATGATGATTTTTATAGTCAAACATCATTTTCACGGTTAAGTCATATTCCATGCGGCCATGGACTTATTGGAGGTCCCATAATTTCTTCACTACTCGACATTTTTTCTTTTCTAAAGTAATCAATGAGAAATTCATAAGTAATAAAAAAACAAAACAAGAAAAATAAAAGAAGAAGACGTAAAATAGTTATATGAAACATGCGTCAGCTGAAATTTTAAATCTGGTCGTCAGATTTGTTAATATATATAGTCACATAACAAAGTTAAATCTCCACATCTTTAAAATAAAATATCAACATATATACAAATTTTACTTTAATCAGTCGTGAATATAACAAATGTTAAGGTACTTTATTGAGAAACTCTAGCAAGATTGCTAAACATTTTTGTGAGATTTCTTGACAATATTTAAATATAACTAAAAAAATTGATATATTAAAACAAAAATTTTAATAATAATATTTTCTAATTTTTCGTAAAAATTTAAATACATCATTAAAAATAAATTTAATTTGGTTTTTAAAAAATTACAAACTCATATATATCAGGGCTACTATTAATCTAGTGTAAAAACAAAATACAAACAGCATCATTAAGAAGATTTAATAGATACAAAATATGATTTAGTAATAAGATAGTAGACTATAATATATACAATGTAAATGAAAAAAAAAACAAATGAATTTTAAAAGAAAATATGAACATGCGTCGAGCTATCGATGGCATGGACATGTCACACAGTCATGGTATGGTCTGTCTAACTTTTTATGTTGCTTTTATTTAATGTGACGGAACACATAAATACTTTGTTCCTGACGCCAATATACAAAAATATAGTATATATAAATTATACATAGTATTTTTAAAATTTTTATATTGGAATTTTTATTTTGGTTCGGTATGAATTTTATTTTATAGTCAATTGTTTCAATGTCATAAAAGTAACTGGTCCACCACTCTATGTATTCTTTCAAACCTCATATTGTAGAATTTTGGATTCAAATTCAAGTCATTGGTAAAGTCTATTATATTCATAATAATTGTCTATTTATTCAAAATAATCATAATATATTATTACGAAAAAAGCACTACCGTAATTTGCACGTTTAATATACGACATATACTCTGATTTAATTTGTATATTTATTTATTATTTGATATGATGAGTTGATAGCTAATTAAAAAAGGATAATTCGAAAAATAAACCAGTTTGGTCCAAGAAAACTACAGTCTCTTATTACAATCATTAAAACCTTCTGAATCAATCAGAGAGTTCGATCGTAAGGATCAAGATACCATCACTATCAGCATAAAGCCACTCTCCATCTCTAACCAACGTACCTCCAATATAAACTCCCACATTCTTCTCACCATGACCTTTCTTAAAAGACTTCAATGGGTTTCTAACCCCAAAATCACAATCATTGATCTCATCTACATCTCTAACACAAACTTTCATCACCACAATGCCCACCCACCCATTGTTCTGAGCTAACTGTCCTAGGTTTGCCAAATCTCAAGCTTCCACCACCGTCTATATAACTAAGACTTTGTTAGGAATTGATCAAAGCTGAATAAGTCTTCCGAAGATCTAGCTTTGTGGTAGCACTAGTGGAAGTAGTGGAATAAGTTGTATCCGAGACTTACGTTCGGAATTAGTTTTTAGGAGTTAGTTTTTTAATTATTTGTTTCCCGTACTCAAGTCTCCAATTATAAATGGAGCAATCTGTTTTTCAAGTTAATGCACGAAAGCTTTTGATCTGATTCTGTATCCACTTTCAAGAATTGGTAGCAGAGCCAGGTTACTAAAAAGCAAAAGAGTGAGTTTCTGAGATAAGGGAAACGAGAGTCTGAGATGGGAGATAGTAGCAACACAAAAGGTTTTGTGGCACCAGCCATTCCACGGTTTGATGGTTACTATGATCATTGGGCTCGGTTGATGGAGAATTTCATCCGTTCGAAGGAATACTGGGATTTGATAGAAAATGGGATTAATAGGTATGAAGGAGTCGTACCTAACGATGCTCAACAAAAGGTGATTGATGAGCAATCGTTGAGAGATCTGAAACTCAAGAATTTCTTGTATCAATCGATTGATAGAGAAATTCTTGATACAATCCTCAACACAGAGACAAGTAAACA
>KE158056.1:67576-93892 GCA_000411055.1 Leavenworthia alabamica
GTAGCACTAGTGGAAGTAGTGGAATAAGTTGTATCCGAGACTTACGTTCGGAACTAGTTTTTAGGAGTTAGTTTTTTAATTATTTGTGTCCCGTTCTCAAGTCTCCAATTATAAATGGAGCAATCTGTTTTTCAAGTTAATGCACGAAAACTTTTGATCTGATTCTATATCCACTTTCAAGAGACTTTGCCTTCTCCTTTTGTCTCTTGTTGCTTTCTGACGAGTACATTGTCTTCAAAAACCTTGAGGGTCATGATTGGTCCTGAGAAACATCTTCTTTGGCCGTAGATCTTGAAGATTGATGGAGAGAACGTAAGTCTCCAACTTCTGCGTTGCTGTCACATGCTTCTGCGGTTGCAAATGAAGCCATGAGAGTGTGTGTGTGTTCTTTATTAACAAAGGCAATAAGGCATGAATAAATCTTTTGAATATAAATGGTGTTAAAGACACAACTGGAAGAGATTTAGATTTGGATCAAATGCTCAGGCTAAAGAATATATATACAATCGATACAAGCAAAGGCTGAGGTCAGCTTCTTCGTGTATTACTGAAAAAATCCTCATTTGAAACTTGTGCCATTAGAGCCACTTGGTTTCCTATCCTCAACATGTCGGTACGGGTATTTTCAATCCGACCCACTAATTTCTGTCCGGTCATTGACTTTTCACTATTTGACTTCTATTCCTTCACCTGACAGTCAACAACTCAACAAAGTCAATTTACCAAATATTGTATTTAATAGATGTAATGGGCTTTAATGGGCCGAGTGACCCAAACTAGTCCATAGTCGGGGCCTACTATGTAGAAAAAGACTGACAAGAAATCAGAGCCGTCGATCCTTTGTCCTTACAAAGTTCGTTTTGCGGGTCCCACTTTAAAAAATATCTGTAAGAAGAAAAGAAAGGTACACCATGCCACAACCGTGCTTTAGTTTGTCACTTGAGTATAACTTCTCACAGCCCTGTCACAGGATCATTTGTGGCTCTTAAAGCAACAAATAAAAGATAAAGATAAAATTAAAAAAGAGGCTTGGTCAATGTTTCTTTTTTGACCGGGTTTTTTGGAAAAAACAGCCTCGTCAATTTCCCAATTAAATATTAAATTTAAAATATAATTATAAATTCATGTCTGGTCACTACTCATGATCATATATCAAGAGTTTACGAACGTTAACGTATCTCAAATATTTGTTAAGTCGAAAGCAACGTTAAAATAGTTATACGTCTTATCGATTGAAATCGAAAGATTTGGTTGATATATAGATCTCATGTTGCGTCTCTACCTAGTTTCATACATGAGTTTGAACTTCGACTATACGATGAATTTGGTTTGGTAGGTAATAATTATACCCACGACATAACCGGTTTACGCAACTCCATTTTCACCTTTTAGATGTAATTATTAACATGTAACAAATAATACAACAACTCAAGAGTTCAGTTATTTTATCAGTTATCACCATGTATTTTAACACAAAAACTTAGATTTATTATGTTTTAAATTTCATAGTTCTGAAAAATGCAAAATATTTGTTTATTATATATTTTTTTGAAAAATACTTGATTTTTTTCAAAAAAATTATTTTATACTCATTCCGTGTTTTAGTTTTGTTTTTGTTATTTCATAATATTTGATTTTTATAATAAATTATGCTTTATTGAGCAAAACAATTAATTAATTTCCAAAATTATGAGCAATGATTGAAAATATTAACAAAAATTAGAATTATTAATTTTTTTAATATAAATAAAAAATGTATAAAATCAAATATTATAAAACGGTGGGAGTATATTTTTTTCTCAATTGTGACAGTATTTGATAAAATTTCTCCTTTTTTACTGATTTTTTTCTAGCATGTATAAACTATAAATAGCTTTCAGATTAGATTTTGTGCTCCACAAATTTCTAACAAATGTGATCCCCTTATATAGTAAAAACAACAACCTGCTTTTTCTGTAATTTTTTTATACTCTTGTCCTTAAAAGTTAATTCTGTTTTTATTTTCTAACAATATTGGGATTTTGGATTTCGGATTTCATATGAATATAACTAATATAAGACTATGTTCACTGTAAATATTAAATAAAAACAAATACTAAATGTTTTCTTAATTTGACATGTGGCAAAATAGTACTTTTGGCAATAATTTCCCTTTTTAAATAAAATTTGTTTCCTATTAATAACCAACCCGCAAAATATGAATTCGGAAGAGAAATTAATATGAAAAGTTGGCAGATAATTCGTTAATGATCACCTGTGTTACACCTCACGGTATTACTCGCTTTTTAGTCGATGATCTTATTTTATAACTTTGATTATTACACGTGGCGTGTTATAATTGGTTAGTTAAATAATGAGAGAAAACGCTTCGTCTATGTAAAACACGAATCATCTTCTTCACCATTCTCTGCAAAAACTTTATTCCTTCTTCTCCCTTTAGTAACAATCGATCATATATGGTTTTATAATTCTCTCTCTATTATTTATTTTCTACCTTTCGAAGATTCCTGTTCTTGCTCACAATCCTAAATCTTTTTTATTTTTCTCTGGCTGATTTAATTTTCAAATTCAAAGACATTATTTACGCAAATTAAAATGTTGGAATCTTGTTTCTCGTTTGGATTGTGATCAAGTTACAGAGATTAGTCTAATCCGACTGTGAAATATTTGTTTTGTGTCAATAGACAATCATCATTTTGATTCGGGGTAAGGAAAAAAAATCATATTTTTCCTTTTTAAGAGAAAACCAAGTTGCAAAGTTCAGATTTTTTTTAATATTCCTGGGTTTTCTGTGAGACACAGAAAAAGAGAGAGAAGAAGGAAGGAGAAGAGAAGAGGAAATTATACATGTGTCCCTCTTATTAAAATTCTCTCTTTTCTTCATTAGTGGTGGTATATTCGGATCCGGGTTTGGTATTCGGATCAGAGCACAGTTGAATGTTAGCGGCTACTGACGATTTCCGTTTGCGGCTACGGCGGCTGTGACGGTTTTGGTCGTTCGTTATCTTCAATCGATCAGGTAAATAGTCTCCATCGAGATTTGAGTTTCATAAGATTAAAAATGTTTTGTCTTTAACTTAAATTCTGGATTTTTTAATCTAATAAAAAAAATTACGATTTGTTTTCATCACCTTCTTAGGTTTTTGCGTACAGTCTGGTTTAAACTAAAATCATACGTTTTTTTTGTTCGTTTTAAAATCATCGTAGCTTGATCATTTTGTTTTTGCTTTTTGTATGATTCATCTCCAAAATTCTCTAAGCTAATTTCGTTAGAATCTAAAATCTTATGTTTCAATTTTCGTGAGATACCATGAAAGTGGCTTAACGTGTGAAAAAGCAAAGTTCTTGTTCTTCTTACATTTTTTTTTTATCTCTTGTCTCCATTAATTTGTTTATTATTATTTTATTTAGTTTGTCGACTCTGAAATAAAGGTTTAAACTTTAAAATACTTTCTAGACCCACTAGCTCACTGTTTTCAATAGAGTCTGAACTTTTATGATTGTTTATAATGTTTTCAGGAGTTTCATAACAGTTTGATCATAGACTCAGTCAAATTCTAGGATCCAAATGGTTGGTTTTGATGAAAATGTTACTGTAATGGAAGAATGGATACCTCGTAGTCCTAGTCCCGAAACCCTTTTCTCATCAGCCATTGGAGAAGAGAAGAGCTCAAAACGTGTACTTGAAAGAGAGCTATCTTTGAATCATGGTCAACTTAATAATGGTTTGGAAGAAGACACTAATGGTTACAATAACGATGATTCTTCACAAAAAAATGTTTTACGTGGTGGTCTTAGTGAAAGAATTGCTGCTAGAGCTGGTTTCAATGCTCCGAGGTTAAACACCAACTTTTCCATGGACTCTAATCTTAGGTCTCCTTGTTTAACCATCTCTTCTCCTGGACTTAGCCCTGCAACACTCTTGGAATCTCCTGTTTTCCTTTCTAATCCATTGGTAAGTTACATGTTGTTTGCTTTTCGAATTCGATGGAGCTTTATCTGAAAACTCTCTGTGATCTTTGCAGGCTCAACCTTCTCCAACTACTGGAAAATTTTCACTTCTTCCTGGTGTTAACACTAGTAATGCATTGGCTTCTGATAAAGCGAAAGATGAGTTCTTTAATGACATTGGAGGATCATTCACATTCAATCCTGGTTCAAGATCATCTTCATCTTTCTTCCAAGGCACAACTGAGATGATACCAGTTTATTACAGTAACTACATTAACAGATCTACTCATCAATCAGCCACAGAAGAAGATGTAAAACCCGGTTCTCAAAACATAGAAACCTCAAATCTTTATGGTATTGAAACTGATCATCCAAGTGGTCAAAACAAGACATATGAAGCCACAAGAAACACTGTTCTTGAGGATCATAAAGAGGAGGAAGAAGAAGAAGAAGAGCAAAGACGTGGTGATTCGACAGCTGGTGGTGCACCTGCAGAGGATGGATATAACTGGAGAAAATATGGACAAAAGTTAGTTAAAGGAAGTGAGTATCCAAGAAGCTATTACAAGTGCACAAACCCTAATTGTCAGGTGAAGAAGAAAGTTGAGAGATCAAGAGAAGGTCACATTACTGAGATTATATATAAAGGAGCTCATAATCACTCTAAACCTCCACCTAATCGTCGCTCAGGTATGCAAGTTGATGGAACTGAACAAGTTGAACAACAACAACAGAGAGATTGGGTTACTTGTAATAACACTCAACTACAAGGTGGAAGCAATGAGAAGAGTATTGAAGAAGTAGCAACTGGATTCGAATATGGAAACCAATCTGGATCGGTTCAAGCTCAAACCGGAGGTCAATTTGAGTCAGGTGAAGCTGTAGTTGTGGTTGATGCTTCACCAACATTCTCTAACGATGAAGAAGATGATCGAGGTGTTTCTTTAGGTTACGATGGAGGAGGAGGAGGAGGAGGAGAAGGAGATGAATCAGAGTCGAAACGAAGGTTTTTGTTATAAGCAACTGAAACACTTATATATGAAATGTTCTTGACTCTTATGAAGTTTTTTTTAATGAATAATTCAGGAAACTAGAAGCTTATGCAGCAGAGATGAGTGGAGCAACAAGAGCTATACGTGAACCAAGAGTTGTTGTTCAGACAACAAGTGATGTTGACATTCTTGATGATGGTTATCGCTGGCGTAAATATGGTCAGAAAGTTGTCAAAGGGAATCCAAATCCGAGGTTGTTTTATTTTTTAAATATATGTAATAAAACTATATGTTATATACTTTTTTTTAAAATATGTTTTTATTTTTTTGTAGGAGTTATTATAAATGCACAGCTCCTGGATGTCCAGTGAGAAAACATGTAGAGAGAGCTTCTCATGATCTTAAATCCGTTATAACTACTTATGAAGGCAAACACAACCATGACATTCCCGCCGCACGTACCAGCAACCACGGNGAGGAAACATGTAGAGAGAGCTTCTCATGATCTTAAATCTGTTATAACTACTTACGAAGGTAAACACAATCACGACGTTCCCGCTGCACGCAACACCAGTCACGGAGGAGGTAACGGTAACGGTAACAGTAATGGTGCAGCAGCTGTTTCACACCATTATCAAAACGCACATCAGTCAGAACCGTCACGTGGTAGATTTGATAGACAAGTAACGGCGTCCAATCATCAGTCTCCGTTTGGTCGTCCGTTTAGTTTTCAACCACATTTGGGTCCACCTTCTGGTTTCTCATTCGGTTTGGGTCAAGGCGGTTTGGGTAATCTTTCAATGACTGGGTTAAGTTTTGGTCAAGGGAAATTACCGGGTTTGCCTCATCCGTATTTGAGTCAACCGGTTGGGATGAGTGAAGCGATGATGCAGAGAGGGATGGAGCCAAAGGCTGAACCGGTTTCGGATTCAGGACAATTGGTATATAACCAGATTATGAGTAGATTACCTCAGATTTGAAATTTTACTCTTTTCTGATGCATTTGGTCGGTCCTTATAATAATTGGTATATGCATTTGTTTCTTGTTTTTTTTCCTTCTTAATTTATTGGTTTCAAACTTTGGGGGAAGTTAAAGGCTGTTTTTATTTTTCATTACATTGTCTTTTTACATTTGGTGGTTTTTATCTTATTCCTTATTGAAGCAAAAGGTATTAACATACTTCACTTTGGAGTGGAAAAGTTATACGACAAATGCCAACAACAAAACTTGAATCACAGCAAATATCCTTGATTCTACTGCACTCTAATTAGGTATTAAGCACCAATAATTGTAGCCACATCTGATACCATGTTTGGTACACACATATATATATATATATATAGAATGATATCTTATGCTCTTATTGGTTGATTAAATTGGTATTGAGAATTTTGAATTGGTTCAACTGCTCCAAATTCACAACCAAATATTTATATCGACTCTCTAATATATTTGACCTTTAATGCAATCACGAATAAATATGCAAGTAAAACAGAGAATTTGATATTTTTGATCAAATACGAAAATCCTAGAACGATACTTTCCCAATAAACATCCTAACATCGTTTGGTGGTAGTGGGTATCTTTCCTTTTGAAGTAGACATGTAAATGAAGTAGCTAAGTTAAACAGACGAACACATGCAACATAAGTAGGACATTAGCTCATCTCTTATAGCTTGATAGATGTAACATGAGACTAACAAAAACATTCAAACCTTTAGAGTTGTTTTTTTTTTAATATCAATAGAAGCTTGTTGAAAGATCAAACAAGAGTTTTCAGATAGATATAGTGAAGAAGAGTAATAATCTCAAATTCTCCCAGAGACAAACTAAAAGATTTAAGGAACCAATAGAAAATCTCTTTTACCAACTAAAATCTCTGGAAATAATCTTTTACATGAACGCAGTTCTTCCACCTCTTCGAGTGTTTCTGTCATACGCAATGTTGAATTTGTCGATCATCTCGTTCATGGTGCTGCAGATTGAGACAAAAAAGTTGACAAATGAAACAGAATTACCAGTACGATGACAAATCATATCGTAGACATGATAATAGAATATAAAGGTCTAACATGAAGGCATGTTGCATAAGGTACAAACCTGGAACAATTCGTAAGCATTGCCAGGTAAGTTATTAGTAATTTGTCGTTGTACTCCTGCGAAAGGAAAAGGACAGCATAAGTTGAGAGATATTTAGACAATAATTGAATCCAACTAACTCTCACCATCAAGAAATTGTCTTGAAACCTCTCTGATTCCATGGCAGGCAATCTTCTAAGCAGGCTAGATACTTGTCTCAGAAGTGAGTTTTCACAAGGAATATCACCTAAACATTAGATCACACGACACAAGTCATAATCTTTGTCAACTAAAGTACTATCTAGTAACTTCCATCTAAAATCCTGGACTGGTGACACGAAACCAAGGTGATAATAATGGGAATTTGGGAAGGAATAGAAGATAAACCTTTCTCCATTGCAGCAAGATATTGGTAGAGCACTCTGATTCTGCTATTAAGCATCTTGATGGCACTATGTATGCCAGTAAGATGAGCAGCCACTGCATATCAACAAGTAATCAGTCAAAATTCAGCAAGACTGAAGAGAATTATGGTATGTATGAGTGACATAAACAAGGCTCACATTGAGTTGCTGCTGAGCCTCCATCAGATGGTTTAAGATGTGCAACATGATCAACTGATATACGTTCAGCTTCAACTGTCTGTTTATTTTAAAATCTTAAACATCTTAGTCAAGGTCCACTTTTTCACAACACAGATTAATTAACTACCTAATCAAACCAAAGCACAGACCTCGATCGTGTAGCTTGTATGAACGAAAATTAGCTGCGGGATTCCATCAATAACATGCAATTCTTCAAGTACCAAAGATCAAAATCAATTAAAAAAAACAGAAACGTTAGGATCTTGAAAACAATCTGACCTAACACAGTATAAAATCTGGAAGTTAATAAAGATGAAAACTTGGTTAGAAAATATGTAGAACAAACTAACATAGCAGAAACCATAATGCATACTCACAAAACCATGTCCAATTCCATAATCATAAGCTCTACTTTTCAAGAAGAGTAATTAATAAAACATACCACTTTCATAAATAGTCACAGGAAGATCTTTATGTGCGTGATTTATAGCCGGATTCAGAAGTACATAAACAGGAGATTCATTAAGATCCATCAACTGTGACAATGAACAGACATCAAAATCACATTTATTCAGTTACAATGAGGTCAAATCTCAATCAAACAAAAGCATAAAAGAGAGCATTGATCTCACAGCTTTATGGATATGCAAATCAGATTCCTCAGCATCACTTCCTATAGAGTACCATCCCAATATGTAGAAATCAGGGAACACCTTCTTATCTAATAAACAAGAAAGAATCAATGAAATCAAAGCACGATTCAAATTCTCTAATGTTCACTGATTGTAACTATTAGAGAATTAAGGAGCTTACAGAGCTCTTGCTTCTTCTCAAGGAAAGATCTATCGAGAATCTTGTTTATAGGATCATATAATAGCTCGAAACTGTTGAAGATCTCTACAGTACGACCTCTTTGAACCCCGATCACACATCCGTAAACCCTAGGATTTTGCTGGAAAGCAGTTTCGTTGTTTTTGGAGGCATTCCTTTTTGAGCAGACTGAAGCAGGAGGATTAAGCTGAGTCTTAACCCTAGTGTAGTGATCTGATATGTTGACGATTACTAGAGGATGTAGCTTGAAGGTTAAGCCGCTCGATGACGAAGGAGCCATTCTTGTCTCTCTTTCGATTAGAATTATTTTTGGTTATTAAACAAAAACAAGATATACTCAATATAAATTCGGATCAGTGATCGGGTCCTAGGGTCAGCGAACCGGTTTCTTTTTAGTTATTGGGTTTCTATATGGGCCTATAGGTAAACAACAAGGCCTGCTGCAGCCTGCAAAATATAGATCATATACACTATATAATTTCAAATTCGATTCATATTTTTTTCAGTTACACTTATATTTTCGCTTATTTTGAATAATAAAATTATCATTTATAATAGGATAAAGATAAATATACTGATAAAGAAAAAAATATTAATTTTCCTTAGAAAGGTTAAAGATAAATCACAAATGTTAAAAAAAATGCGTTGGTCAGCCTAAAAAAGTGTGTGGTGTAGATAATACATAATAATTAAATATTAATATAATAACAAATAATTTTACGAAATTGTAGCCAAATGCAATAAGAAGGAAAAAAAAACACCGCCACGAGCGAGATAACATCTGTTATAGATAGATAAATAGATTGGGGGATTTGGAAGGTGATGATCTATTCCTAAGGGCGGAGCAAACTATACTCATAAATTCGACGACATCGATTACGCCCTAGAAAAGGCTTTTGAAACATGGCGATGAGAGACCTAGTCTCCGGCGGAGCCGCCTGCGCTGTTCCTGGTTCTTCTTCTTCTTCCAATCCTCTCGGAGCTCTCACCAACGCTTTACTTGGTTCATCTTCTAAAACTCAGGTTAGTTGCATGATTTATTTGTTGATTGAAATCTTCTTGAATTGAAGTCTCCTGATTTCTTAATCGGTTTGAACTCTAAGTCGGAGTAGATCTCTCTCTTCGTGGGGTTTTGTTATTTTGCTTGCATAGTTTTGATTTCAGTATCACTTGTTTTAGGGTTTTAGAGGTCCTCATCGCAAAGTTATACACAATTCGCTTATGTAGTGATGATTTTTATCCGTAATTTTATTGACAATTTTGATTATAATTTTCAATCTTTTTTTTATGATTGGGTGATTTGGTGTGCAGGAAAGGCTCAAGGAGATACCTAATGCTAACCTTTCAGGACCGGGACCACAATTTTATCCTGAAGATCAACAGCTAAGGTCACCACTGCCTGGTTCTGAGTTAGATCAGCCAATTTTGCAACCGGGTGCTCAGGTTCAATCTCTGTCAAGTGTTTGGTTTTTACAGTTGTATTATTTATTGACTCTGACGATTTTGTCTTTGCGATGACTGATGGTGTTTGCTAATTTTTTTCATCAGGGGTCTGAGTTCTTCCGTGGCTTCCGTTCTGTGGATCAGAATGGTCTTGGTGCGGCTTGGGATGAGGTACAAAATGGTGGACCTATGCCACCAATGGGACCTCTTTATGATCCAGTTCAGCCAACATTTGAAGGTTTGTGATTTTAATTTGCTCATATTTCTCGCTACCACATTTAGTTAACGATGGATACAAAACTGATAGATATGGTGGTTTTTGATGTTGAAGAAAAGGTGATATATTTTTCAATCTAGAAGTACATAACATTTTTTATAGGAAGATATGTTAACTGTGAAAGTGTCAATTAGTAATTTATTATAGTGACTATAAAATAAATAGTGTGGTGAGTTTGAAACAACTTCTTCTCCATGCTTTCCTTCTATATATCCTGGATGGTGTATTGGATTATATTCATTTCTGTCTTAGTTTATAGCATATGTCAATGAGGTGTTCTCTTGTGCTTGCTTGATTTGTTCTTTTCCATTACTATTTGGTGCAGGACCCCCACAGAGAGTGTTGTCAAACTTTTTGCATTCATTTGTTGAGAGTAGCCGTGGTGGTATTCCCTTTCGTCCAGCACCTGTTCCAGTTCTAGGATTGTCACAAAGTGACAAACAATGCATACGTGATCGTAGTAGCATAATGGCCCGACATTTTTTTGCCGATAGGGGAGAGGAATTTATCAATGCTCAGGTTTGCTGTTTATCTGATAGTTTCCCGTACTTGCGTCATTGTGTTGTATTCGTTCAACTTAGGTTTTAAGGGTCAAGTATATATGCTTAACATTTTGGTGTTATATCATTTATCGAGTGGAATAACAACAAAGTTCAGGTCCACTCTCCTTCATGTTAAACATACCTCGAAATGTAACATTGTGAAATGGAAACGAGGTAGCACTGTCACTATCATGTATCACAACCATCTGTGGGTCAGGGCCTTTGTCTGAGAATTATTTCTGTTGTTTTACTTGGCTCTTCCTATCTAGTTCGGATTTTCTTTAGACCATGCCAGCTGTGTACTATGGTTCAGCTTTTTATGTTGCAATGGCTAAAGACTGTATTTCTTCTCTTTGCATGTTTGTTAGCAGCTGTCATTAGCTGAATATATTGTCTTTTTTTTTTCTAGGTAAATGCATTATTGTCATCTTTAGATATTGACGAGGGGATACAAGCTAGAAGTCATATTCCCGGGAGATTTCGGGAGCTAGATGATTACTGGAATGAGTCTCAAGCTGTTATGAAACCTGCTTTACATCCTGCTGACAATTGGGCAGCTGAATTTAACCAACATGGGATTAATCATGGTGGTCCTGATTCATGGGTTCAGTCTTTTGAACAACAACATGGTGTGAATGGGTGGGCCACCGAGTTTGAGCAGGTATGTTGTAGCATAAACAGCTATATGATAGAAACTTTTTTCTTCAGTTGTTTAAAACTCTCTTTGACTGTCCATACTAAACATATATTTAGCATAAAAAATATCTAGGAATTTTATTTTTGGTGGAGTGTAGGGTTTGATTTAGATAGTCCCAAGGGCATAGTTTAAAAGCCTGAATTTGTTAAAAGTCATCGTTCTTTGACTCACATATTCTTCTGGAAATATTTGGCTCCTCAAACTTTTTTTTTCCTTGAAATTTTTGAAGGGTCAATCTCAATTGATGTCGAACCAAATGAGAAGTATGGAAATGCAAAATATCGCTGCAATGGAGCAAACTCGTAAGCTTGCCCATACATTGTCTCAGGACGGGAATCCAAAATTTCAGGTTGGTGTAAACCTAACATTAGTGATTATGTGCTTTCAAAGTATATTCCTTCATTTCTAAACAGCCTTAAATTGTAGTATCAGTCGGTCGGGTTGCAGTAAACTGTAATATTGGATGATATATCTTTTTTCTAGGCTGCCCGTGGCCATTGCTGAGAACTTTTAGACGTGGAAAATGTTTTTGTTGGGTTATGTGTTGGTTTATGTTAAAGAATTTGAAGATCACCAAAATTATGTCACAAAGCTTTTCATTTTCATTGAAGCATGTTATGCTTTTCCTCTTGACTTGATGTGCTGAGCTGTTCTCTTGAGACTTATGTCAAAGCTTTGGGCAAAATGTTTTGTGAATGCAGAATTCAAAATTCCTCCAATTTGTTTCGAAGATGAGCCGTGGTGAACTTATCATTGATGACAATCAGGTCAAGCCAGGAACAGCCCCTGGGGAATGGGCTACTGAGTATGAACAACGGTATCTGGGGCCGCCAAGTTGGGCTGATCAATTTGCAAATGAGAGAGTATGTACTTTTTTAATAGTAAAGTATGTGTTCACTTTAGGGTCTCACTTGCTACTAATAGCATGCTAGTGTAATAGATTATCTGCGTGTTTTCTTGCATATCCCTTATACCTGTAACTGAAGCTCATGATGATAGATTGAGCTGTTAAGCCTGTTATAGTGGATATTGTCCATTTTATATTAGTGATTCCGTCGTGGAATGACCTCAGCTTAGATATTTCATTGCACATTTTCCGATTGAATGGTTCCTCACTTCCTTGTATTACAGAATATGAAGTCCAGACATGGTAGAAACTTAGTGGGACAAGACAAATCGCCTCTATTTTTCTTCTATAAGAAGCATCACCTTGCATCTACCATACGTTTCTAATTCGCTGTGTTGTAGCTTTCACAGGGACCAGAACAGTGGGCTGATGAGTTTGCTTCTGGGAGAGGATATCAAGAACCAGCTGATGACCAATGGGTGAATGAGTTTTCGAAGTTGAATGTTGATGACTGGGTAGATGAATTTGCTGAAGGGCCTGTGGGTGACAGTACAGCTGATGCATGGGCAAATGCTTATGATGAGTAAGTCCAGTTTTCTCGTATTGATATATTAATAAGTTCTCTTTATGTCATTCTGCTTTGTGTTTCACAAAATTTATTAATCAAGTGATTTTATGCCCCTTTCAATTCCATTCTGTATTCCTTGAAGGGGTGGGTAAGTACAGACGCAATGGTACTTTTCAACTCATTTATTACTTTTATACTCTGATTTTTTTCTGTGGTTTCTTAATGCTTGCTTAGACAAACATTTTGCAACTTTACAGTTCTCTGTTACCAACACATTCCAGGTTTCGTATTTATCATTAATGTTTCAGTTGGTTACTCAAGGGATGACAGATGATAACCTAATTTATATATATGAAGTCATGAACAATGTTTATCCAACATGCATTTTCGTCTTTCAAGTCCATCTAACAAAAATATGTGCCTCTCTAGGTTTCTGAGTGAGAAACATGCTGGAAAACAAACTAGTGGTGTCTATGTCTTCTCTGACATGAATCCTTATGTGGGTCACCCTGAACCTATGAAAGAAGGGCAGGAGTTGTTTCGCAAAGGACTTCTGAGTGAAGCAGCTCTTGCTTTAGAAGCTGAGGTAATGAAAAACCCTGAGAATGCTGAAGCTTGGAGATTACTTGGGGTCACCCACGCAGAGAACGATGATGATCAACAGGTTAGTAACGAACAGTTTCACCTTTAAGTTATCAAAAGGAAGAGATTACTCAATCATTTTTTTTTTTAAATTATCATTGTGGATGCAGGCAATAGCTGCAATGATGCGTGCACAGGAGGCTGATCCAACAAATCTAGAGGTGCTTCTTGCCCTTGGCGTGAGTCATACCAACGGTTAGTGTCTGCTATCTAGCAATATATGTTTGTTTTTATCAGTATCGATACTTGTGGTCATACCTTTTGGAATTAGATAGGTGGTTAATATCTTGTTCTCTGTACTTGCAGAGTTGGAGCAAGCAACTGCTTTAAAATATTTATACGGATGGCTACAAAATCACCCAAAGTATGGAGCAATTGCGCCTCCAAATATGGCCAATTCTTTATACCAAGCTGATGTAAGTGTCTTCTCTCTCATCTAAATTCTCCACAGTTAAAAACTCAGTAGTTGTATTGAAACTCTAATTCCTTTTCTTTGTATAAATAGATTGCTAGATTATTCACTGAAGCTTCTCAGATGAATCCTGAGGATGCCGATGTGCATATAGTGTTAGGCGTGCTCTATAATCTGTCAAGGGAGTTTGATAAAGCGATTACTTCGTTCCAAACAGCATTACAACTAAAACCAAACGATTATTCTCTGTGGAATAAGCTCGGTGCAACACAAGCCAACAGTGTCCAGAGTGCTGATGCCATATCTGCTTATCAACAGGTACTGTTCTTAACCACTGGAATTCTCAAAAGATTCATCTTTCTGACTGTTTTCTTATTTGCAGGCTTTAGATTTAAAGCCTAATTATGTTCGTGCTTGGGCAAACATGGGAATCAGTTACGCAAACCAGGTTCGAAGTCTTGTAATATATCTGATGCTTGATGATTGTTTTAGACAGGAAATAGCTGATTTGGTTTGTGATTATGTTTTGGAAATGTAACAGGGGATGTACAAAGAATCAATCCCTTATTATGTTCGTGCACTTGCTATGAATCCTAAAGCTGATAACGCATGGCAATACTTAAGGCTCTCGTTAAGGTTATAAGCTCAATATGCCACATTTAAACTCTGATGTTTTTTTTTTGTTTCAAATTCACTTGAAATTAACGTAATCTGTTAAACTCGATGTAGTTGTGCTTCAAGGCAAGACCTGCTTGGAGCTTGTGAGTCAAGGAATCTTGATCTTTTGCAGAAAGAATTCCCCCTTTGAGTATGCAATTCAAACCCTAAATCCAGACATAATCTTACGAGGAACTTAAGTCTTCTTCTTTTTTTTTAGTTTTGTAAAAGTAAACTACAGTTTAAAATTTTAGAAACATTTGGTTAAAATAAATAAAACTGTTAAAACTCAAAAAAATGTGCTGATGTTGCTTTAATTCTACAAAAAGATTATCATCTAAGTTAATACTCTGTAGCATGAACATCGACCAACATTAGTTTCCAAAATTCTACCATAATCATGATAACAAAAGGAATAAAAAATACAGCAAATAATAAATAAGCAATAAAGTATATTCCTGATGCATTGTATAATGTTAGATTGTACAGTAACTTCTTGGTCCCCGGAGAAATAGTCATAAGTGATACATTCATTGCATAGTGTATACAGTAACTTGTTCTTGGTCCCCGGAGAAAATAAACTAGTGATCTAACTTTGACAATTTGGTTCAGAAACTAGACGTGAAGTCGAACATTCATGCATTCATAATACATATATGGTCCCGTCTTACAAGACAAGACATCAGATAAGATTAGAATGCATGACTCATCACTCATGATCTAAATTTTTATTTTATAAAAAAGTTTATGGTCCCAAATATTAGTAGGAATAAAAACATAATTATTAGTTTAGAATGGGATATGCTTACTAGCCTCTAGACTTTTCCTTAATCATGTAAGGATAGACTGATATCTATGCCCTAATTGCTAGCTAGTATTTGTCTTAAAGTATGTATGGGTAGGCTAACTTTGGACTTCATTTACTGCAGCTCACTGAAAACTTTGTTCAACACTGCAAAAACTTGATGATTATTGTAAAATTGTCATGTTTTAGTAGAGACTAGTATTTCTATAAACTGGTGAAGGAACAACGATAACATTATAAAATATTAATCATTTAGTCGATAAAAAGAGAAAGTTGACATGAAGAGACATTAACATAGATATGAACCCACTCAAAGTGAACTTTATATTTGGTTTTAAATATAGAGCATGTCGACATTGCCATATATATATTTGGTTTTAAATAATTTATGAAATGTATTAAAATTATGAAATTTATTCTAAGTATCAAAACTTACAAAATTATATTATAGAAACACGTGATTCGATAGAATCTATATTCTCACTAGACATGATTAGATTTAGATGACTAAAAAGCGAATGATAAGACTTTAACACACAAAACCAACTATAAACTATATATCAACATTAACATCTTTAACTAGAAAACCTATATTTTGAGCAATAGAAAATGGGAGTGGAAAACTATAACTAGTATATAATTAGTATATAGTAGTGTTACATTATTGTAACTTAGAAAAGAAACTATCATAGATGGTTTTAAGTTCTAATTATTTATTGATATTTGTTAAATTATTTAACTATATATGTAATTTAAAATGGTGAAACTTTTGCATGCTATCTTAATCTTTATCCAAAAAAAAAATTATAAGGGAACATATTATATATTCACAGAATAGTGAAAGAATAATACAAACCAAAGTTGAAGTATATAGCCACAAAATGATGGACAAATTATATTGTGACTAACGTATTTGTATACATTTGCTCTATAATATATATAATGTTGCCGTCGTATCTAATTTCCATTTGATTCAAGAACTCGAAACACTATGACCTACATGGTCGCAGACTATGTCATATATATTCACAGATCAGTCCCATGCCAAAAACTTGTAACATTTTATTCTATATTATATTTTATTCCAATTTTGTTAAAAGTTAGTTTAGTTTCTGGTCCCCCTCCTCTCTGAAAATTAGTTTTACCTTGAAAGAAAATCATTTATATGAAAGTAAGATACTATAAATTGATTAAATAAAAATCTCTGTTCACAAAAAAAATTTATTAGATCTTTCCCACTTCACATATATTATTTAGTAATATAATTATACATCATATATGGTGCACACAAAAAAAATAATTATACATCATATATTTAAGAAGAGTATTCTAAAAAAACGAATCACTTCACTTTGATTTGGTAGAGAGTCTTTTATTTTTGATGTTTGTTTGGTACAATGGGTCATTCTTGTCCTAATCTGTTTTTAATTATATCATATTTTAAAAGGATAGTATTATGTGACCAAATTTTCGTAACTAGATGTGACAAATAAGTATTCAACGAATTTTTATATTCTATAACCGGAAATTTTAATAATTTGTCTAACAATTTTTTTTTGATCTTGATAAAATAAAGTCTCTCATAAAGGATTATACAATAATCTTTATATAAAAGTCGTGGAGACAAGTGGGAGTTAAAGGTCCATTTTCTCTATACAAAAAAAATCTATGCTAAGCCACTTTAATTTAATTTCGTTTTTAGGTATTGATATAGTGGTCTTACATTTATAGAGAAATCTCTTATTCAGGCTCTAACCTAAAAAGTAAGCTACAAAATTATTAGGATGACCATATCGATCAAGACACGTAACAATTTTCCAACGTACCTATTCAAAACCTTGTTAATCTAACTTTCTTATTTTAGTAAATAATCTTTTGAAAAATAAATAAATACATGGTACATTCAATAACACTCTACTTTATTAGTTTCGATCTGCCATATCATATTCAGTTTCTGTAATAATTTCATATTTAGCCCAACTAACTAACTATAATTATAGTGATGTAGATAAGATCATAATAAGACGTATCCACTAATTTTTTTCTACTTATGTGAATAATCTCTCTATTAAAAGAAATATACATAACAAAGCTAATTCATAAATAAAGTGATGAAGATAATTAGGATGTAACTGTCCATTTTTTTTATTCTTTTTAGGAATGGCCATAACTTGTAGATCACAAAGTCTTTTAATGTGACATACTTAATTTTTTTTATTAAACACATATATAATTCAATAAATAATAAAATTATATGGAAGGTTTAAAGATTGTGTGCTGAATAAAATTTTGGTAAATTAGAAAATTTTCTTAGGTCTTAAAAAAATTGTGACAGTTAAAATCTGCAAATACTTTTTGTTTTTGATCGAAAATAAATATTTTCAGCAACTAAATTTTAAAATTAAATTAATTTAGCTAAAATTAAGTTGTATTATACAACTTAAAACGTAATTATCTATTTTTTTAACGTATAATCAAAGACCTAATCACATATACAACATAAAAAGTAACTGTCCAATTCTTTTATTTTTTTAAGAATTGACTACGACTTGTACATCACAAAGTTTTTAAAAAGACTACAACTTATAGATCACAAAATCTTTGAAGAGATATAACTAATTTCTTTTTTAACAAACACATACATAATTCAATAAATAATAAAATTACATGGAAGCCTTTAAAGTTTATGTACTGAATAAAATTTTGGTAAATTGGAAAAAATATTTAAGTCTTAAAAAAAAATTGTGACAGCTAAAATCTGCAAATACCTTTTATCTTTGATCTAAAATATTTTCCACAATTAAATTTTAAAATTAAACTGAGTGATCTGTCAATGTCAAGAAAATAAAATAAAATGGTCCATAACTTCATTGAAGGTATATAGCATATATGCATATATATATATATATATACACATACAAAATCAATACATGCTTCATTGAAGGTAACATAAAAATATACATGAATGTGTATGTAACTTATATGTCAAATATATATGTGGTGTGGATTGATAAGTATAAATACAAAGCCTCATCTAAGCAAGTCAAACACCAAAATCTTTCTTATTTTTTCTCTTTCACAACATCATTGAAAGAACTAAGAAGAGATCAAACATCAAATGGAGTCACCAACCCTTCCGATGACGGCTAAACACTGGACCACCACCAGTCTCTACCGTGTATTCGCAATGCAAGGTGGCGAAGATGACCTCAGCTATGTCAACAATTCCTATAGCCAAGCTTTGGCTATAACCTTAAGCAAACCAATCCTTATCTCATCTCTCCAATCCATCAAACTCTTCACCGACCAAACTTCTCCGATCAGAATCGTCGACCTCGGCTGTGCTACTGGTTCAAACACGTTTTCTTGTGTTGAGACGGTGGTTGAGACATTACGAAGGCGATACACGACGGTGTACGGTTGTAAGTTACCGGAGTTTGAGGCTTTCTTTTGTGATTTGCCTTCTAATGACTTCAATATGTTGTTCAAGCTGTTGACTGAGAAACAAAAAGTTAATTCAATGGCAAAATACTTCGCTGGCGGCGTTGCTGGCTCGTTCTATGATCGGCTTTTCCCGAGAGATACTATTCATGTGGCTTTGAGCTTAAGTGCCTTACACTGGCTCTCTCAGGTAATATATTATCCTTTTCTATTTATAATGTTCTTTTTATTTAATATAATGTTTATTTAATCTTTTTACTAAGTGGTAGTAAATATAATTCATATAGATTACTACAAATAAAAATGTAGTGTTCTATTATATGGTTAAAAAATATATCAACATTAATTTTCTTGATTATATAAAACAAGAAATGTATTAAAATGTTATGAGACATTTCTATCGTCATCTTACGGATTTTTACTCGATAAACTTTTTTCTTGTTAATTTAATTGGTCTCATAACAACATCAAATCAATTTCTAAAATGTGTACAATGAGAAATATTTGTAGATACCAGAGAAAGTATTGGAAAAAGGATCAAGAACGTGGAACAAAGGGAAAACATGGATAGAAGGAGCAAAGAAAGAAGTGGTGGAAGCATACTCAGAGCAATCAGACAAAGATTTGAATGATTTCTTGAGATGTCGGAAAGAAGAAATGGTAAAAGGAGGAGTGTTGTTTGTAGTAATGGGTGGTCGTCCTTCAGGAACAATAAGTCAATTTGGGGACCAAGATACTCAAGCTAAACATCCTTTCACAACTACCATGGAACAAGCTTGGCAAGATTTAATAGATGAGGTATAATAAAATAGCATTCTCTGAACTTGAAAACCATATTTTTCACAATTCATATCCTTGTCATGTAAACTATAAAATTATTATCAAATAAAATCTTTGGCTAACATCACTCAAATTAAACGTTTTATGTTCATTTGGATAAAAGGGTTTGATAGATGAAGAGACAAGAGATGGATTCAACATTCCAGCCTACATGAGAAGTCCAGAGGAAGTGGCTGCCGGAATTGATCGTTGCGGTGGTTTCAAGTTAGAGAAAATGGAATACATAAAAATAATTGAACACTCGGACGAGAAACAAGAAGAGTGGAAGAAAGATCCGGTTTCTTACGGACGTGTCCGGACCAATTTAGTTCAAGCTGCTATTTGTCCTATGGTCAATGCTTATCTTGGACCGGACTTAGCACATGAGCTCTTCAAAAGATATGAAAACCGTGTTTCTACTAACCGAGAATTTCTCCATATAACTTGTTTTTATGGAGTCGTCGTATTTTCAGCCATCCGAATTTGATTATGATATAATGATATATTTTTAACCGAGGTGTGTGTTTCATATTTGTCTAAGGTTTGTGGTCGTTTCATTAGATAAAAAACGTGTGTTGTTTTTAATAGCTGAAGTATATGTACATGAAGGTTGTAGGATTTGTGAGCTTGTTTATAAATTCAAACATATTTATAACTCTATAGGTAATATTATTTTTTGTGAAATTTTAACTTATAAAGTTAATTATAAAAACCATATTCTAAATTGTATCTATATATTATAGTTTTTTTGTATATTATAGTTTAAATTAATAAAATAAGAAATAAATAGTGCTATTACTTATATCAAAATTACAATTATTTTTTGGGTCCAAAACCGAACTAAAACTCGAGTTTTTCTCATTATTGTCCGATGACAAGAGAAATGTTACAGAGAATCAATGCCTTAAGCTTAAGCTGTGTAACAAATTGGTTCGTTTCTTCTCTTAAAATCCGAGAAGCCAGTCTGAAAACATTAAAACAATCTCATTGTTTCATGATCATAACCGGTTTTAACCAAGACAACCTCATCGTTGCCAAATTCATTGAAGCATGTTCGAATGGTGGGCATATCCAATATGCTTACTCTGTATTTACACACCAGCCATTTCCCAATACTTATCTCCACAATACAATGATTAGAGCTTTGTCTCTCCTTGACGAACCTAATGCGCACTCAATTGCCGTTAAGGTTTACAGGAAGTTTTGGTTTTTGTGTTGTAAGCCTGACACGTTTACTTTCCCGTTCGTGTTGAAGATCCCTGTTCGATTATCTGATGTTTGGTTTGGGAAAATGATTCATAGTCAAACTGTAGTTTTCGGATTTGATTCTAGTGTCCATGTTGTTACTGGTTTGATTCAGATGTATTCTTCGTGTGGTGATATGAGAGATGCACGTAATGTGTTTGATGAAATGCGTGTGAGAGATGTGACTGTTTGGAATGCTTTATTAGTTGGGTATGGGAAAATGGGTGAGATGGATGAAGCAAGGAGTTTGCTGGAGATGATGCCTTGTTGGGTAAGAAATGTGGTTTCTTGGACTTGTGTGATCTCTGGATATGCTAAGAGTGGACGAGCTAGCGAAGCCATTGAAGTGTTTCAGAAAATGTTGTTGGAGAATGTTGAGCCTGATGAAGTTACGATTTTAGCTGCACTCTCAGCTTGTGCTGATCTTGGTTCACTTGAATTGGGTGAAAGAATATGTAGCTATGTTGATCAACGAGGGATGAACAGAGCGGTTTCATTGAACAATGCGCTCATTGATATGTATGCGAAATCAGGGAATATAAGAAAGGCACTGGAGGAGTTTGAGGGTGTTAAGGAGAGAAATGTTGTTACTTGGACGACTATAATTACTGGGCTAGCTACACACGGGCTCGGAGCTAAAGCCTTAGCAATGTTTAACCGTATGATTAAAGCTGGTGTGAAACCGAACGATGTTACTTTCATTGCAGTTCTTACAGCTTGCAGCCATGTTGGTTGGGTTGATCTTGGAAAGTGTTTGTTTAGGTCAATGAGATCGAGGATTCAACCAAACATTGAGCATTATGGATGCATGATTGATTTACTAGGACGAGCAGGTAAACTCGGAGAAGCCGAAGAAGTTATTAAAAGCATGCCCTTTGAAGCTAATGCTGCAATATGGGGATCTCTTCTTGCTGCTTCAAATGTTCATCATGATCTTGAGCTTGGTGAAAGAGCTTTGAATCAGTTGATTAAGTTAGAACCTAATAATAGTGGTAACTATATGCTTTTAGCCAATTTATACTCGAATTTAGGAAGGTGGGACGAGTCAAGGATGATGAGGAAGATGATGAAAGGGACTGGTGTAAAGAAACTAGCTGGTGAGAGCTCCATAGAAGTTGAAAACAGAGTATATAAATTCATCTCAGGGGATCTTTCGCATCCTCAGGTCCAAAAGATTCATGAAATTTTACAGGAGATGGATTTGCAAATACAGAGGATCAAAATTTGAGAAGAAACAAAAAAATTTTAATCTTGATCAGATTGAGTTAATAATGGATCAAGAATGGCTTCTCTTCTCTAAGAAGCGCAGAGTCAACGTGAAGAGAAACTTGAGGATCTGCCTAAGAGAAGAGATATCATTATGGCGCGTAGATGAACGGCTGTGATGTGTTTAGTTAAATGGCCTCTTTTTCTTCTGGAGGATTCGAGTTTAGGGCCTTTGGGCTGAGGCTTTGACCCTTATAAGAACGTGAGCCCTGTTTTATCTTGCAGTTTACTCCAACCTACGAGAAAGTGTCGGTCTCGGTGGACTTATGAGCTTTCCACTAGAGTCTATTATCACTTATCAAGTATTTTAACATATTATTATTTATTTTAGATGAATAACGAAAAATAAATAAACCAAAAATAATATATATAGATCCGAAGTAAACGGGTCATTTAAGGTAATACGTGGGATGTGGCTGTCTAAACGTTATCACATTTAATGTCTAACCCTCAAATTTAACACTAACTAAATTTAGTTTAAACATTGAAATTCTCAATACATAAATTCACAACTGAAGTTAGTTTTTGTCGGAGGAAAGATGGCTCAATAAGGGGAGATAGACGCGGAGCGAAGTAAAAGACAAATGGCCACGTGGCTTTTCTTGATTCACTAAAAAAGATTTGGTCTCATGCTATTTTCGCGGCAAGAGATTATGAGCTTCCAAAAATTAATACGCATTTTTCTATATGATTAATACTCTATAGAGATAAATAAATATTTATTAGTATTTTTAATTCTGGAAATAAATAAATAAAACAACAATTTTTCCTAATAAAAATGATGATGTAACACATTAAAAATCCAACAAATCAGTATCAGATTGTACAAAACTAGTTGGTTCGCGAAGATCATGTGCGATACTACTCCACTGTTTTATTGATCTCTTTTGTTTATTTATCATCATCAGATAGTCAATATTATTAATATAAGAAAATTTAAATCATGTTTCTATGGTCGATAAATGAAATATGTTGACATGAAAAGTATAATATATTATCCAACCAAAGAAAAACATTATAATATCAATTATTTATCGACAAAAGAGTATGTAGACTTTTTATTACGATCCATCGACGACTACATCTATTTATTGACAATATTTGCATCACTTCTAATCTCTTATGATGAAAATATTCAAACGCAGCGGTCGTTATTATCATCCCTTCTACTGTCATTGATAAATAGTGTTTACTAAGAGACTCAAAATAATAATGAAAATTTCAGATGATTGATTTTTATTTGGAATAGCTCATGATAACTAATAAATATACATGCGTGTGTGTGGGACTAAACACAACTTGTCTCACCTCTCTTTATCAAGACACAATTATAGGGAAACAAACGACCATAAAGATTATAATTACAAGTTTCAACCAATAAGAATATGATTTTTTATTCTTTTTAACCATTTTTTGGTTGTTGAATAATAAGATTATCGTGTTTATGATACTTCATGAAGCTGTAAAGTTTTGACTTTTGATGATTTAAGCTGTAAAGGGAAGAACAGTCGAATGATTAGTTTCCTTATAACACCATATAATTAGTTTAATATATAGTAGTATTTGTAAAGCTATAATTTTTGTATATTATGAATTTATAACACACAAAAAACTCATCATATAACCTTCATATATTTAATATATATAGTATTACTAGTATGTACACATAATCAAAATATTTACTCCATTTTTATTAAACTATCATTTTCAATATAGATGTACATTACAGGCTTCAGGCTCGTTCCAAAAATCCACATTTTATTTTTAAAATTTATTTTTATTAGAGTAACGTGAGAAATAATTTAATTTTTAGTGAAGGATTGAATAATAAGTTTTGAGAGCACAATGCAAATCTTAAGCTAGACGATTTGTGTCACATGAATGTCATTTTAGATCCTGAAATTGAGGTGGTCAAAATTTTCATATGTATTTTTTGTTTTAAAATTACTTTTGATTAACGAAAAAAAAAAGAAGATATTTTCCATTTGTACTGAACAGTCGCCAAAAGTCAAGACTCTGATTCCATATTTCCAGTTTTTTTATATTATAATCCAATTAAAAAGCTCTAGCTTAGTCTATAATTTATAGATATAGATATTTACTGGATATTCATGTTTATATACCATTTAGTTAATATTGTAAATTTATGTAGTGGATGTAAGATTCGTGAACTACAAAATCAAACGAAGAAATAAACCTAAAAAAATATTTGGTCTGTGTTCTTTGCTTGTTTATCCTATAGTTGTTCATGTTATTTGCATTATATTTTATGTAATATGCTTAATGCTTTATTCTTATTTTCCTTTTTTTGTTTACTATAGAAAATATGAAAAAAGTAGTTGAATATGTTGGAAAAAAGCATAGGTTCTGTTCCTGCGGTTTTCAGTTAAAGACTAAAAGAAAAAAAAAAAACAGCTACTCAAAACCTTGTTTTTGAAGCATGACATTAACTTCTTATAAGGTTTGGTCAACGTTTGCTACTATGCATATTTAATCGAATATTTTATGTCGTCCATGAACAATTAAAGAGGAATCTCGCAAGTGTTTATATTTAAATCACAACTATGTTATAGTAAACATAAATATTTTATTTTGTAGAAATTTCTATATATTACCATCCCATCTGTTCACAACTCAACTCACATCATAGAAACCACTTTACTCTCCTTTAAACCTCATTTCAATTTTTTTTCTTCTCCAAACCATTGTAAGCTCTATCTCTTCTTCCACATATATCTATGTTTTCATTCAACTTATCATTAAGTTTTCTTGTGTAGGAAAAAGAAGGCACATAAAATGGAGATATTTGGAAAAGTGATAATGACATTGAGTCTTGTTATGATGATGATGTGGAAGAGTGTGGATGGTTACGGTAATGGTTGGGTCAATGCTCGAGCCACATTCTATGGAGGTGCTGATGCTTCTGGCACCATGGGTATTTTGCTTACTTATCACTTATGATTTTATTTTTCTCCAACATAAAGTTCATTTTTGGGTATACTTAAACTCTTTTATGAAGTTTTTGTTTTTTTTAGTGGGTGGTGACGTATAATTAATATGTTATCTATACTTTATATGACAAAGTTTGTGTATCTAAATTACTAAAATATTTTCTGTAACAAAAAAGTAAAAACGTCAAAAATTATCAAAAGTAATTTAAATTTTTGATTTTTATAAGACTTTATTCATTTCTCTAAAACTCATATTTGTGTTGTTAACGTTTGGTGTTTTTGTGCGGCTCAGGCGGTGCGTGTGGGTACGGGAACTTATACAGTCAAGGATACGGCACGAACACTGCAGCTCTAAGCACGGCGTTATTCAACAGTGGCCAAAGCTGCGGTGCTTGTTTTCAGATAAAATGTGTAAACAATCCAAAATGGTGTCTCCGGGGAACAATCATTGTCACCGGAACAAACTTTTGCCCACCTAACTTTGCTCAGGCTAATGACGCCGGAGGTTGGTGCAATCCTCCACAACATCACTTCGATTTAGCTCAGCCAATCTTTCTACGCATCGCTCAATACAAAGCTGGCGTTGTCCCCGTTCAATACCGAAGGTAAGTTAACCGATCCCGGTTTAGTTCGGTTTAAAAGCAAATTTCAAGAAGATTAATGGAGATTTATTTATTTTTCTTGAAACAGAGTGGCTTGTCGGAGAAAAGGAGGAATGCGATTTACGATCAACGGTCACTCATACTTCAACCTGGTACTTATAACTAACGTCGCCGGTGCCGGAGATGTTATATCCATGTCTATTAAAGGAACTAAAACAGGTTGGCAAAGCATGTCAAGAAACTGGGGACAGAATTGGCAAAACAACGCAAAACTTGATGGTCAAGCTCTTTCATTCAAAGTAACAACTAGTGATGGCCGTACAGTTGTCTCTTACAATGTTACTCCTCCTAACTGGAGCTTCGGACAGACTTATACTGGTAAACAGTTCCGGTCACAAAGGTGATGACGTGGACTATATGGAGCAAAAAGAAAAAAAAAAGTTTATTTATTACTGATTTTTGGAGTTTTCAAGAGTTTGCATAGTTTGAAAATGTTTCAAGAATTTATCTAATTAACCCAATTTCTGATTGGCGGATATCGAGGTTTTTTTTTATTTTCACCGGCAGCTTTTGTAATTCGCCGGTGAGACTGAGGTGAACATAAAGTGCAAAAAGAGCTTTGTGTTTTCACCCGCCGCCTAAGTAATTGAGTTTTTTTTTTTTT
>KE158061.1:1807-13599 GCA_000411055.1 Leavenworthia alabamica
AAGTGGCTGGACGAAAAGGAGACAAATTGTTCAAATGGGAGCTCATTCTTCTCCACTCACTCTTCCCTTTGGAGCCTTCTAAAACCTCTCCTTCATTCCCATGAACTCTCTCATTTTCACTAAGTGGTTTTTGTGAGTAAAAGGAAGAAATTGTAGTTTTTGAAGAGAAACCTTGAAGGTAAGGTCTCATCTTCTTCTTCCTTGTGTTGAATCTGGTTTTGTTAAGAAAAGGAGAGAGATTGATAGATGTGTGATTGTAGATTGGAGTTTGGAGGTGGTCCTAGCTTTGGTGGAGAATCCAAACTTGGATAAGTGATATAAGGTAAGAAACTCTCTTCTTCTTGGTGTGATTTGTTGAGAGACTGATGTTGAGAAGCAGGGTCGTCCCTTATGTGAAGCAAAACAAGCCGAAGCTTGGGGCACCACAAATATTTGCTTATTTTAGGGGCATTAGTTAAGGTTAATTTATTTAATAGATTCATTAATTTTTTTTATGTTTCACTGGAGTGATACGTTTTCATTATTCATAACTCATAAGTGAGTGGGCTTTGATTTTTTTTTCTATTTTATTTGGGCCATTATTTTTCTAACGCTTTTTTTTTACTTTATAACCAAAAATATAGTAAATCAGTTTATAAAAACATTTTAGTACCAAACGATTCATTTTCCTCTGAACCAAAACAGAGAAGAAGATAACAAAAAAGTGAAAAATGTTACCGGGTAACAGAATTCGAAATCAGCTATGTGGTAATGATATCAGAAAGAAAAAGAAAAGGAAAGATGAATTGGTAAGTTCTCAAACCAATGCTACGTTGAAGTATGTAACGAGAACTAAAAAATCTAAAACTAGTGATCAGAATGTTAGAGTTGAATCTCCTAAGATAAACAAAGAAGCTGAAGAACATTTTACTAATAAAGAAGATGCAAATGAGAAGAGTGTAGAAGAAGATATTGTAGATGGTATAAATGAAAACAGAGAACAATTTGAGAATGTGGATATGGATGATCCTAGAAATTGGGAAAACATTGATGAGAGAATAAGAGATTTTCTTATTGAGAAAAGTCCATCCACAAGACCATCAAGAGGTTATATTTTCCAAAGAGATGAAGTTAATAGATGTTTCACTTATTCGTTTTATACAAGAAAATGATCAATGGACAGAAACAAGAGAGAAAATGGTTAGTTTACTCAAAAGCTGCAAACAAGATTTTTTGTTTTTGCTGTAAATTATTCATACAAGAAGTAAATTCTCCTCTTTTGGCAAGAACTGGATTTGATGACTGAAGAAATGCTTCACAAATGCTGAAAAGACATGAAACTAGTAATCATCATATTATGCAACTCATTGGACAGAGTTGGAAGTAAGACAGAAAAAAATAAAACTATCGATAAACATTTATAGAAGGCAATTAAAAAGGAGAAAAAGCATTCGAGAGATGTGATGCTAAGAATAATTGCAGTGATAAAGACACTAGCACAAAGAAATTTAGCATTTCGTGGTGAAAAAGAGAAGACTACTTATCCGAACAGTGGGAATTTTTTGGTTTTTATCAAGATGATTGGAGGCTTTGATCAAGTAATGAAGGAACACATTCGACGGATTGATAAAGGTAAGACTCATTACCACTATCTTAGCCACAAGATTCAAAAGGAGTTGATAGAACTGCTTGCTAATGAGATTAAGATGATTATCCTAAAGAAGATTCAAGATGCGAAATACTTTTCAACCATTTTAGATTCCACTCCCGATGTTAGTTGTAAAGAACAGTTGATTCTTACAATTTGATGTGTGGATATGTCGATAGCTTCACCTAAGATTGAGGAGTTCTTTTTGACCTTTTTAGAAATCAAAGACAAGAGAGGGGAAGGATTTTTAACACTCTTCAAGAAGTATTGGTTGAGATGAAGTTTAACATTGATGATGTAAGAGGACAAGGTTACGACAATGGACAAAACATGAAAGGAAAACAAAAAGGAGTTCAGAAAAGACTACTTGATATAAACCCAAGGGCATTTTACACTCCATGTGGATGTCATAGTCTCAATCTTGCACTTTGTGATATGGCTTCCTCATCCGAGAAAGCTGTTTCATTCTTTGGCATTATTCAGCGCATACATGTACTATTTTCATCTTTAACCAACAACTGGGAAGTGTACGGAGAGAAGGTGAATGGTATTACACTTAAACCATTATCACAAACACGTTGAGAAAGCCGTATTGATAGTGTTGAACCATTAAGGTTTCAAGCTTCAAAGACACGCAATGCTTTGTTTCACTTGGCAAAAAACAGTGATAATCCAGCACACCGTATAGCGAAGCTGAGTGTCTTGCAATGAGTGAAACACATGAAATGGGAGGATCTGAATTTTTGTTTGCAATGGTAATATGGTATGATTTGCTTTATGCTGTCAATATAGTGAGCACAACCTTACAGTCCGAAGATATGGATCTTGAAGCTGCTATTTTTCAGTTAGGAGGACTTGTTGGTTATCTAAAATATTATAGAGAAACAGGTTTTGAAAAAGCAAAAGCTGAAGGTACAGGAATTTCCATTGAAATGGAGACTAAACCAGTTTTTCCTACAAAATCTAAACGTTTGATTAGAAGAAAATTGCAATATGGTGAAGATGCAGAGAAAGTGGTAGAAAGTAATAAATTATTTGCAGAGAATAGTTTTAGGATTGATTATTTCATCAACATAGTGGATCAAGCTATAATGTCCCTTGCGGTTAGATTTGAACAATTTAAACGTAATGAAGAAACATTTGGATTTTTGTTCGGTTTGAACAATCTAAAGTCGTGAAAAGATGATGAGTTGATGACATCTTGTATGAACCTTGAAACTTCTTTGAAATATGATGGTTATCTAGATGTGGAAGGAAAATATCTATTTATGGAACTTAAACTTCTAAGAAAAGTGTTGCCAAGTGAAATCACCAAAGTTGTCAATGTGTTAAAATTTTTGAAAAAAATGGATTGTTGTTATCCGAACACATGGATCGCCTATTATATTTTACTAACAATTCCAGTTTCAGTTTCTTGTGCAGAAAGAAGTTTTTCAAAGTTAAAGCTCATAAAAAACTATCTACGATCGACTATGTCAAGAACGACTAAATGTATTGGCGATGGTATCAATAGAACATGCTTTGGCTGAAAAGCTTGATCATTCAAAGTTAATAAATTATTTTTCAACAAAAAAGCAAGGAGATTTTGTTTTCACATTTGACAATATATTGATGTTTTCATATGATTTTTAGATGATTAAGTATGGATGATATTATATATTTTTGTTTGAAATTTTTTTATGTTAAAAGGGCATCATTTTTTGGTCAGCTTTAGGCGTAACGTTAGTACATGCTGGTACTGTTGAGAAGGATGTAGGTTCTTGAGTTGGATTTTGAAGATCAAAGAGATCTTTGGAGTAAGAGTGGGATCTAAGCCAAAGGGAAGGTAATTTTAGGTAAATCTCCACCCTTAATTTAAGATTTGGGGATTGTGTGTAGGTTTGGGTGGTGGTATTGCCAGAATTTGAGTGATTTCCAGCCATGGAAGGAGGCTCTGAGTTTGTGAACCCGTCGAGTAGGGTGAGGTCACCTGACCAGTCTACAATCCGCTTGAAGATGAGCTTGGCAGGTTGATGGAATGGTCGGATGGAGGTGGATCACCCGACCAGGTGAGGTCCTTTGGTGTGGACTGGTCGGGTGACTAGTCATGGATTGACCGGGTGGATGGACTGGTCGGGTGGTTGGCTATGGACCGACCGGATGAAGTGGCTAAGTGGACCGACCGGGTGAAGTTTAGGGAATGGTTGGATGAAGGGGTGTCTTGGATACCCCGGGTGGGAAGATTTACCCGACCGGTCTAGTGCCTTAGACCATGGTTAGGTTAGCTTAGTTTTGATGTGTCTTCATGGTTGGTGTATGTAGGTGCAGCTTGGAATTAAGTCATTCGTTGCATCCGAGCATTTTGACCGAGGTGAGTGCGGGACCGTAGTCAGTATGGACCATGATTAGCCGCGGATAATCCGGTTTGGATTGTTTGTGAGGTGTTTAGATGACTCCTTTGATTGTGTATTGTTATGATATTGCTGATTCGTTGTTATGGCGACATAGCCGAAGTGGTCCGGTTATGTCAGGATATTTCGTATAGTGTAATGTCATGTTGCTTGATTGGTTGCTTCGTGTAGATATGAAAATATGATANTGTAACGGAACCGGTAGACAGGAGGATCGATTCACTCAATATTTTGGCATACTGATCGCATCTCTTTTGATATAGGTGAATGGAGTCGGAGCTCGCAGAACCGGAAGGCTGGAGAACGGAGATGACATAGAGAGTTTATGTTGTAGACTTGTAGTGTATTGTGTTATAAGTCCAATTCGGACTAGTCGTGTTTAGTACAAATTGTTATACTCTTCGTGAAATGATATGTGATGTCGTTAATTTCTGATTGTCTTGATTGGGGATATGATATTGTGTTGCTTCCACTTAGTCATTTTGTTGTGTTGTCTTGTTGTTTTGTTGGTTATAACTAAATTGTTAGTTTTGTTAAAAAAATTTTGAAGGAGGAGTTGTCACAACACATCCGGAAAAATTGTCTCAAATATTGAAAAACCTCTCTCTCGAAGTACCACTACAAAAAGACTCTTGTGTAATAAGATAAAAACTAAAACAAAATATATAGCACTCTCTCTCTCTCTCTCTCTCCCTCTGTATCTTCCATTGAATATATTTCAAGCACACAAGAACTTGAAGAATATAAAGTTTCCAGCCAAAAGTATATACAAAGGAAAAAGGTTCTCTTTGTTCTTTTAATCTCAAGACTTCCGAAGACATTTAACAGAGAAGACTAGAGAGACATCTTAGTTCAGTTTGTGTTGGATTTGACGATGAACGTGAACAAGAAACTCCACATACGATGATCCACCCACTCCCCTGTCCTCTACCATATACGATTGGAACAACATATTTCCTGACATAAACAGAGTTGCAATACTCATTAATCTCTCTCGTTTTAAACAAAGTAACTTTAGTTATTAACAGTAACTTTACAAAAGCTTTTAACTCACCAGCTGGATCTGCCTTTTTGCATAATCTAATCCTGCAGAGAAAGAGAACACAAATAGATTTATAAGATTACAAAGTTAATCAATTACTCGACTCGAACAAAAAATAAAATAGATAGTTAAGCTTCTGGTTTAGTACCTTAGGTAAGAACTTCTTTGCCTCCTTATTTCATTCACCACATCATTCAACTTCTTTGATAACTGATTATCATACTTCTGCAGCACATACTGTTAAAAGACAAAAACACAGATTGTCATGTTAAGTAAATATGTTGCAACAGTAAGATACTGTTAAAGATATGGCATGATTAGTTTACCTGATTTGGAATGTCAGCAGCTGAGTGAACATTAAAGAGCTTTTGTAGAATATCTGATTTTACTGTTTCCCCAATGTAAATCAAAGCATCTTCACCATTCTCAAGAAAATAAACTCCCTCATCACTTAGATTTTCACTTTGTAATGGGATTGGAGAAGGAACCACAGTTTCATCATTATCCTGATTGATTTAAACAACAAATCATCAATACTTTTGAAAAACAGTGAGTAACAACATCTGAGATAGAAAGTTTAGCTCCATACCTTTGCATCAAGGTCATGAACAGCAAACATCCTTGGATAAACTAGGGGAATTGCCAAAGGAGTAGACAATGAAGACACATGGCTTATCCAAAATGATCGGTCATCGATTCTACCATCCATCTGTAATCCGACACCTTTGGTTAAAGCTGTAAAGGAAAAAAAAATAATAATGAGATCACAAGTTTTGTTTCCACAAAGCCTAGGTTGCACTGAAACGGGTACGGGGTCGGGAAACGGGGACGGGAACGGGGACGGGNGACGGGTACTTAGGGCAAAACGGAGTACCCGTGCATCATAGCACAAAGCTATATTTTGCATTCAGCGATCAACAAATGAAAAATAGAGAAAACAAAATACAAAGCTTTTGATGACAAGCACACATATCTCAAGTTATTTGACACCAAGAAATAATATAAAATATGAATTCATTTTTGATTTGAAACGAGGCATAGAGGCACAAGCATCAAACCGATCTAAATTTTACTTGTTTCAAATGAAGTAAGAGTGTCAAGAAAATACCTAGTGTATATAGTGGCAAAAGCTTGAGTGCTTCAGGAAGAATAAGTTGTCCAGATGATGTAACTGTAGCACAGAATTGACGATAGGAATGGAGTACGCGGATGCAACTATTAATTGCTTGCTCCTTTACCAATGGAAGTGCCTTGAACGGGATCTCATTAGCCGCTGAAAAAGAAAAAAAAAAGTAACACAAGTAAAATATATCACACCGATTGATGTTTTCGGAGTATCATTACAGAAACCCACTCAAAAATGTGTGCATAATGATAAATTAGTTAGCAGCAGAATGAGAGCCGAAATAAAGACGCCTACCATGTTTCAGCATACAAGCAAATTGAGAATCTAGATCAGCTGAGCGGAACAAGTTACTGAGCATGTTTGTACAAGGGAGTGACAAGTTAATAACCCTAATTCTTCTTTCTCCAGATGTAGTGGTATACAGAAGCGCACACTGAAAACACGGAGAAACATCACAATAGAAAACGTTAAAATTTATATGAATGAGACCCTGTACCAACATTTGAACAAAGTAAGGTCTCGGCAAAACAACAAAGTAAACCTGAAAACCGCATTCAGCTCCATCTTGTAGTTTGTCATCATGCTTTAGTGTCACCATTACAGCTTTGTCACAGTCAATCTGCATGACACTCAAAAAATTCATCAAAAAAAAGGCAAATTTATACCCAAGTGGTTTAGACTGGCAAAAATAAAATAAAAACATGTAATTTCCCCTTGACTAGTACCCTACTGTTTTAAGGGTTTTAGGTAATAAAATTACATGAATTTTCCCAAATCCACAAGAGAGAAATATTCGTTTTCTGTGTTGACATAAAATTTTAAAAAGGATGCACCCACCGCAGCTAAATCGATGTCAGTAGGTATGCGTTTACAGAAGTTCCCTGTGTATTCTTGCACTTGAATACCCTACAATAATCAGTGGGAGTGTATTCATCACTATAACTACAAGCTAAACTTTTTGCAGAGTGATATATGGACAGAGCTCTCTGCTCCAAAACACTACCTGACTGCATCTGACACGCATGACAGCTTCAAAACCCTGGGGCCTAGTGATATTCCATCTAAGATCGTTGTATAGCTTGGGAGGATCTGAAAGAGCTGAGAAAGGGTAATAGCGATAAACCTGGACACAAACATAATGGAAAATTAAAATCAAAACATTATAAATTCCATAAAAATTCCCAAGGAAAACGTATCAAGTAAGGAACACTTTGAAGGGAATTTTACGAGAAGGTCATACACAATAGACATATGCTTCAGTGCAAGATATAATTGGATTATAGAGATGAGATCCACTTTGTTAAGAAGAATTCTTATTGAACTACGGAAGTTATATCAATCATTAACAAATAGAAATGCAAGTCATTACCACTATAAGAATATGTGATATAACCTGAAAGGATAAACAGCATTTGAATCTTACCTGTCCTCCAGTAGTTCTTGGGATGTCCGAAATTGAAGCCATGTCAACATAGGCTTGAGATGTGATAAAAATATCTACACAGACCTGATGCATGTCTTAATGTATTAGATAGGAAAAAATATTGCAACAATTAAAAGAAAGTGATACACTAGTAGATAGGCAAAAGCGATTGACATGCAGATTAAAACACTATAGGTTAATTTCCCAACATCAGCTATATTGGTATACCTGGTACTCAGCAAAATCAATAGCCATAGTCCTTAAAGTTTTATCTGCAGGTTGTAGTAATTTATGTGCTTCCTGGAATCATATTAAAGAGGATTTAACTTTTAGTAATGACACAGCAATAACAGGACCAAATGGCATTCAAGTATCTAAACAAAAAAAAAAGCCAGCAAAAAAGAGCAAAGAAATCCATTTAAAGAAAACATTACTTCCAAGACCTCTACGCACTATAAGAAACCAAAAATATGCACATGTATGATGTACCTTGTCACCCGCAGAGGTATTAGCTCTCCCATCGGCCTCTCTAGAAGAAAGTGCTCCAATGCCAACAGAAGGCAAAACTATGAAAAGAGATGGTAAATAAAGTTATACAGGTACCAAACAGCAGGACTTGTACGAAGATAAACGAACAGATATTATTAAAAAAAACATAATCATCAAGGAACATAGATACATGTGATTCAAGATGTATGAATGGATTCCAAGTGACTGGAAACAAAAGCACTAGTCTGAAGGCCCGAAAAGAATAATTAGCATACCTGATTGGAACACCATGAGCTTTCCTCCGGTGCTCTTCATTGCTAAGAATGCGGCCTAGGAGGAAAACAGTTTTAGATACGTGAGTCAATGGTATAAGGAGAGAAGACCTAATCTTCATTATTTTGCCAAAAAAAAATCGTGATTATATCAACCTTTGGCATAGACAAGTGCATTATACTAGAACATGAAATTTCTAAACATTCTTTAATATACTAAAACTAATCCAAACAGAATCTGAGTTTGGTACATCACCAGCCTCATTGGCCAATTCATCCACAAAACCTTCTTAACTTACTTTATTGCTTCTCCAAAGTGATACCCAGACTTTGGTTTACACTTACTAATTAGGTAAATTAAAGGATACCATCTAACTGCATCAATTTCTAATTAAGCATTTACATTTGGAAATCACATACCTTAACTGCTGCACCAAAAGCTGATTCAGGACTCTTACTCTCCTGAAACATTGTTGGGATACTTTCCAGCAGGATTTCTAGGTGTTGACGGCACTGAATTTCAACAGAATAAAGTAAATAACAAAGAGATTAGACACTATAAAATAAAAGCAGGCAGGGGCACACCCAAAAGAACAAAAGCTAGAGGCCAAGAGCTTACTTCAGATAGCTGAACAATGACATCTGTTTCTAAAGGTGTATAAACATCTTGGACATCAGGAACAATGAGCATCAATGGCTGCATGTAAGCAGAGCAAATCAAATTCACATGAGAACCAGAAAAACCTTTTTATAACAAGAAAACAAAATAAAATTATTCAGGCAACTGACACAGAAGAATAATTTGCCGCAAGATAACAGCTTCACATCTATGATATCAAATGAAGAAAGGTCTCAGCAGAAAAAGATAACTCCATTCGCACTTTTAAATAGCTAAGCAGAAGAAACAAGGAAATAGATAACATAACAAATCACCTGCTGCAGTGCACGCTTCAAATTATAAAAATGTATTGTTGAGTCAAATGTGGCGATTCCAACAAATGTCCTAGGACCTTCCTGCAAAATACATACATGACTTTCTTAACAGCATATAATGATAAACAAAACATGTCTATAAGAAAGATTATTCTAGTGAAAATAGCCTAGACTATAGTAAGAGATGTTTTCTCCAATTCACTAGAAAGATTCTTGTTTGTTTCTTAGGTATGATTTTCTCTCTAATTCTATGACAGTACATTGAGTCATAGAAAAATACATGTAGTTTACAATTTGAACCTAATATATTTAGGAGAGGAAGAGCTTGGTAAACTAGAGGGTATGAAAAAAGTAAAATCCAACTACAAAACTATCATTGAGGATCTCTAAACTTTTTCCAGTGGGGATATTTCTATGACTACCACCCCCAAAAGCAGTAAATCGTACAGCCATATAAACAAACAAATAGATAGTGGCAGCTTTAAAAAAAAATATACATGTATATTATTGAAAAGAGCGGGAAAACTTACAGGAAGGTCTGAGAGCACTTGCTGGATTGCACTGCATGCAGCTGCAGTTGCACCTGTTTGAATCGCATTCATTGAGACATCAATGAGGAAGAAATATACTGCTGGCATTGGATCTCGTACCTGTAAGAAAGATACCAGTATTTATTTCCACTCGGTTGCAATGAACCAAGTAGCTCAATCTCTTAGCTAGAAAGCAGAACCAAATTTTCAAGGGTTGCATTTAGTTTGTGGATCAATATTAGTAAGAGGTATCCGAATAATAGAGCAAACATCGTTTTTGCCTTAGTAGAAGTCCCCGTTTTCCGGGAAAACGGATGAATATGAGTATTGAACACTTCTGTAAAAAACTTAGGTGATTTCTCTGAGAGCCAATCAAAGAAAATTAAGAAACGTTCACAAACTAACCATATATTCTTTTGTAGCAACAAAGTCAACAGTTCCCCTACACAGTTCAGGTCTTTCATCAGCATCCCTACGTCTACCATCTGGACCCAGATTACACTGGTAGTCACGGGGAGTTTCATCAGTGTATCCTGTCCAAAGATAGTTGATGAGAAAATAGATTACAAAACATTCCACATTAAAGTTACATGATAACAATTCATAGAGAGTCAACAGATTTTTTAGGCGAATTAATTTGCATAATATTTCTTTCAGTTCAATAAGATAAACCAGATTTTAAATCTAGCATAGAATAATTTTAGTTTTCTCATATCTGGGTACTCATTGTTACATTCGATATAGCAATAATTTATTATCTGTGGCTTTTATATACGGAAAGAGTAATATTTACCACACAAGTTACATATGAATTTCCTTCCTTGATCAATGAACTTCATAAACGGATTCATGTAGCCCTTACAACGTGAACATCTAACAGGGCCACTCTCACCAAAGTCGACAACCTGCTCAATAACATAGGTTCATGTCAACATTAATTTTTCCTAAAAATTTTCAAAAGCATTCATTTATGTTTCCTTTTCATCAAAAGGCAAGGACTGGAAACATAAAATTATATACTCAAATGGAAACATAAAGATTGATCAATAAGACAAGACCAAGACAAAAATAATAAAACAGTTAAATCAATGAGCGCCAAAATGCTTCAACTAATAAAAAAAGGTAGTAAAAATACTTGGATGGGTTCTTCAGATGGATGAGAAAGCGCCATTGGTTGGACTATTAAAGCCAGTTGCATACCAGATGTAGATAGAAGATCAACAGTGCATGGGATCTATCGCGGAAACAGAGAAGCAAGGTATCAAGAACGGAGGTCAAAAAAAACAGAATTTCATTTGGCTCAAGAAACTTTCACTTCATATTTACCTGACTGATTGTGCATCGCATGTAGCGTGGGCTGCAATTTCCAGTGTCTCTAGCAATGTAATCAACAGTAGTAGGCTTCAAACAAGAAAAAAAAAGATGAGATTCAGGGAAAATAAAATAGGAGTTTTATAATCTCAGTTACGATCAATTCGTAATTTCCAAAATTACTATACATGACATACCGGTGGAGGGTTAGCCTGATTCTGAACGCGAGTTTCATATACGACTGGACTGGAGCTTGAACCTGGCCTTGGGATCTGATTAAGATCAATCTTTGAGGGGCTAGAAACAGTGGTCATTGACTGATTTGGACCCATGCCATAAATTGAACCAGGAGTGCCAGGAGTAGAAGCCATCTACCAATTTTCAATTTGTAAAGCAATCATAAAGTGTCCCACAAACACAAAAATCTAAAGATACAACATAATTTGTTCCTTATTATATAATTTATATTACTAGGCATAAAGATCAACAAGTCACATCAAGAGTAGGTTTTATATTCATCCTGCAAAAGGCATCACATGTTTCATCATTTCATAAATAATCTGGACAATGAGCTTCAGTGAATGTACCTGCTGAGGTGGTGCTCCATAAGGAAACCCTCCTGACATGGGTGGTGGCCTGCCATAAGGGG
>KE158061.1:16413-30327 GCA_000411055.1 Leavenworthia alabamica
ATCGAGTGACTAGTTCGGTCTGATCGATGATGGTTCAAAACTTTAAGAAATTTTAGGGTTTTCTGCGGAACGATTTCCCTTCGATTGTACGGTTCGGCCCACTCGGTCTGGTATTGTAAATCAATCGATCTAGTTAGGATCGATCAACTTACTCCTCTAAACCGAGTAAACCGTCTAGTACAACTAACCCAGTCACTCCCAAACCTAAACCGATTCACGGATGTTACACTTGCAAAGCCAGCTATTTTATAAATACTATTATATTTATCCTCTGAAATATTTAAAATAATAGTTTCTCAAAACTTAAATTGTTATAATGATTTAAATAACTTTAATGATATGTAAATTTTGTATTTTTAAGAAAAATGGGGTTGTACTGAACCACATACCTCAAGGAACTACTCTTTTTATGTCTCAAGAATCTAACCACAAATTCTTCTCAACAAATTATTTATTTTAAAACCATTTTTATTTTTTTACAAATCATTTAGTTATTATATATTCAGATAAATATTAGAGAAAAGAGATCTAGCAAATGTCTTTAAAATCCATGCTACTATACATTAATATCTGCGTGGGCCTGGCAATACTTTGGTTGTAATGGCCTAATAGGGAGACAATAATTTGAGATTCTAATTTCCAAATTAAAGAAGTCAAAATGAAATTTCAAAATGATTTTAGAACAGTATGAAGATGCAAACAAAATACTTTAAATAACTGCAGATTTCACTTGATATTGGCGAAAATGTTACAAAAACATACACCAATAAGACATTTTATCCAACAAAGCTTCTATATGCAATAAAATTAGGATAATTATATAAATCCTAAACAATAAATAGTAAACCTCAATACTATATACTAAACTCTAAATTTAAATACTAAATTCTAATCTCTAAATCAAAAATTCTAAACTCTAAATAATAAATATTAAACTCCAACACTAAATACTAAACTCTAACCATAAATACTAAACTGTAATCCTAAATAATAAATAGTAAACTCAAACATTAAATATTAAAACCTAAAATTAAATTTTATATATATATATTTTTTATTTTTAATAAAATATATTTTTTAATAAAAAATGGTATTTATGTTCAAATAAAAAATTAATGTAATTTTGTCCAAAAAACTACAATTGATGTTGTTAGATTGAATTTCTCATAAAATTATTATTTTGGTTGTTATTTTTGGATTTCAAATCCTTTATATATGAATTCTATTATCTTTAGAAAAATAAAAATTAATATTGCAGTCGTCCAGTGATCTTTAAAAACAATCCTTTTAATAAAAATTGAAACAATGATATTTTAATTAAATATGATAACTAAATACAAATGAGATATATAATAAAAAGTGACTAAAGTATATAAAAAAATTTTCCAGTTCCTGCCAATAATCTGGTTTACGTCATGATAGTTACATCCCTCTTTGTCACTGTGATGAGTGACTTATTAATAGACATTATCTACTACTACCTAGATGGGCCACTCAAAGATATTATTATATTTTATAATTATTTTCTCTCATAATTATTAGCAAATTGAGTATTAAGAAGTAATTTAATACCAAATAACTTGTTCCCATTCCCAAAAAGGTGATAATAACCCATCAACCATCTCTTGAATGGTTTCTTGTGTCATAGTAGTAGCATCCACATGCAAATCAATATTGTCTTCTCTTGATCCTGAATTTGAAGTTTCTGGTGAGTTTGTGGTCACAACTCCATTGCTAGGAAGGTTTCTCTCTATCACATAAGCTTCTGTAGGACGTCTGTCAAAAGCTCGAGAGCTTCCTGAATTCATGTAGATTCTACATAGACTAAATTCGTGCCTCAACTATATTGAATAAAAAGCAACAAAACCCATTAATAAAGATATGTTGGTTTTTGTTTTTGTTTTTGCTGAGTATTATTAGTATTTTAGATAGTAACTAATTCACCAAATATATAACACATAGAAAAGAAAAGAACTTTTTGTTTTTGTTTTTATCATTTCATGTATGCATTAGTTTAAGTTGGATAATTTCAAATGTTAAAAACATGCAACTTGATTAAAGGGCAATTTTTTAAATACCACCAAAATAAGTTTAACTTCCATAAATACTATTAAAATTGATTTAAGACAAAATTATCATTTAATAATTTAATTAAATTAAAAATTAGATTATATTTTGGAAAAATTACATAAAACGCAAACAATAAACATTAAACTCAGCCACTAAATATTCAATCTAAACAATAAAAAAACTAAACTCAACCACTAAATTATCAACCCTAACATTAAATTAAAAATATAATTTTAATAAAAAATGGTATTTATATCTAATTAAAAAATAATATAATTTTGTCCCATAAACTATAAATGATGGTATTAGAAGTAATCTAATACATATTATTTGGAAAGTACTAATAAATAAATAATCTTATATTGATGTGGTTTATTACAGTTTATGCCATTGGAATATCATACAATTTTTAATATTTATATAAAATGATTAGAAGGGTAATTATACAATTTCCTAATTGGTCCATATATTACTCAACAATATTTTATATCTTCTACCTACATTATTATTCATATATATCATCAATAATAATAAATTTCTTATACTATAAACTCTTAACTATAAAAAATCATATATTTCATCTCTTATTTATGTTTTTCATATATTTCATCATATATTATAAATCTATTTATATTTAATCTTGTGTATATTGTTTACTAATCTATATATATAATATTAACTATAATAACAATGTGTTTACGTAATTATATTATCGAGATTATTATCGAAATAAACAAATATCACATATAATATAATTTAATCATATTATAAATTATCAATACATAAAGAAAAAAAAATATAAAATACACTANGATATACTAGTTACTCTTTGTTAAATTACCGCACATAAAATCCCACATAAAATTTGGTATTTATAAAAAATCTTATTGAAATAATATTTTGAAAAATTAGTTTTCTACAAATAATATTCATTACCATTGGGGTGGTAGATAGGATACTGAATGTTTCATCAACTAGTTTGTATTCATTCATCTTCCATTTTGTCTTTCTTCCGGTAGGTGCTCTTCCGGTATAGAAAACCATTGTCTTCTTAATTCCGATAACTCGGTTATCCGGCGAAAACACCGGTCCTGGTGAACCAGTTGCTTTCCAGTAACCTGAACTAGTGGTCCTACTTGGTCTTCCTCCTCTAACTTCTCGTTCTTGTCTTGGCACGAAGAAAAGCCATTGTTCTGTATCTCCTCCACACCTGTCTCCTGCAAGATCTATAGTAAAAAAATACACCAAGAACAATTGTGTTAGGCCTCAATTTATGTGTTGATATATGTGTTTCCATTACATGTTGATTTTGAATTTTGCGTTTGTATTTAATTTTTATAAATAAATTTTTACAAAACATTAATTTTTAAACTAATTTATAAATGTGATTTTAAATAATTTTGTATTTTTAAAAAATATGAACGTAAATATAAAAACAAGAAAGTTAACCTATCCAATTATTATAAATCTAATTTTAAAATAAAACTGAGACATTCTACTATTGACATATCATATTTTGTTGATGTGTCAATTTTACCTAATTTTGAACATTATTTTTTAAAACTTTTTATTTTGAAAATATATATTTTTTTTAATTTTAAATCTTTTTTATTAGGGACAATTTGACTCCACCTTCTACTATCAATATTTCCTTGTTTTATATTTATCTCTATTTCCTCTTTTCTTATATCATTTTTTTAAAACTTCCACAAAATCTTTTTAGAGTTTCTTTTGTTTAATTTTATTTTTGATTTTATTGATTATAAGTTTTTACTTCCACCATATATAGATAATACCAATAAATTTAATATTTTTAAAATCAAATTATATTTAAAAAGATTTTAAATCAACAGATTATTTTTAATATTATGAATTTTAGTATTAGTTCTTGAAATTTTAAATTTTAATATGGTCAATTTTATTAATTTACCATAAACTATTAATGGATAAATAATATTTTATAATAAATATATTCATGCAGGGGTCATACTGCTAATATATATATAACCTACACAAAAATCATTAATATAAATAATCTAATTATACTAAATTAACCGTAATTTTAAAACAAAACTGACGCATTCTAGTATTGATACACCAGCTTTTGATGATGTATCAATTTCACAGAATTTTGAACATTATTTTTTATAATCTTTTACTTTAAAAGATTTTTTTTAAAATTTTAAATTCTTTTTATTAGGGACAATTTTACTCCAGGTTCTAGGATCTCTATTTCCTCTTTTTATATTTATCTCTATTTTCTCTTTTCTTATTTCATTCTTTTAAAACTTCCACAAACTTTTTTAGAGTTTCTTTTGTTTAATTTTATTTATCATAAATTTTTCTTTCCACCATATATAGATAATACAAAAAAATATAATATTTTTAAAATCAAATTATATCTAAAAAAATTTTTAGTCAACAAATTATTTTTTATATTTATGAATTTTAGTATTAGTTCTTAAAATTTTAAATTTTAATATGGTCAAGTTTACTAATTTATCATAAACTATTAATGGATAAACAAAATAATATTTTATAAAAATTAATAATTAATATGACCATGATGCTAGTATATATATAACCTAAAAAATCATTAATACAAACAATTGTAACCTAAATCTCATGCATACAATCTAGTGATCGATAATATTACGTACTCACTTTCTTAAGATATAATATTTTCTTTTTGTTTCAACATTTTGTTACAATATATAATAATACTATTTTTTTGTCGATCTATTCAAGAAGCACACAAGAAAAAGGAAAACTCAACAGTTATGCTCATAATAATTAACCAGAAATCTATTATAATCAATCATTCATCAACATACGTACTTGGAAGCTGAGTAGGCTCAACGCTAAAGACATCAAGGATTGGTATGAGACTATGAATAGACGTTACATTTCCTCCATCGAGCTGGATTCTTAAGTAAAACGAAAGCAACTCTACTTCAGTTGGATAGAACCTAAACCCTACCGGAAGCTCTTCTCCCATTTGTTTCTTGAATAAATTATGAAACCTCATGATGATGAGTTTAAATACTTGCATGGTTCTTCCGAGTGAAATGAGAAAAGTTTTACGCGTTTGGACTTTGTTTTCTTTATTTTGTTTGAGAATGAAGAGTGGGACCCATCTTTGTAATAATTTCGTACCAGTTTCTATGTCTCTACGTGAGACAGTGAGTGCTTTCCTCAAGGCTAGAGACCTTAACCATTGAATAAGTCAATGTTTATGTAATCTGAATTAGAAGACCATGGAATCAATTCTGATACAGTTTAAGGTCTTAAACCTATACTATAGACCAATGCATCTTCTTCAACACAGAATCTTCAACACAGACTACTATTAAAGCTGGGAGAGACTCTTAGAAAAGTTAGATGACCAAACAATTTAAACGTAACAAATCCCCTAATCGAATGGAGTCGATCTCTAATTTTGATCAACATAGCAATTCTCATCTAGCGCTAGAAAAAACATCCCACTACCATCACTAGATTATTTCTTTTAATATTTATGACCACCTTTATTAAATACCTCTATTTTAAAATTTATTTTAACATAATTATCTCTTTAATATTGGTCAGAAAGGTTTGAAACAAAATGTAATATTTTTAATATTTTAGAAATATTTTGGATCTTGATATTTGTGTTTAAAAATTTAATAAGTATTTAAATTTATCATTTTCATATTCATATCAAGATTTTTGAAGAAGGATCCATATAAACATAATGGAAAGATAGTTATCGTAAATTAATATATAAAGTCTTTTGACAATTGACATGTTGGCAAAAAAAATTTCTCACTAGTAAAATAAGCTTCTATAGACACAAAAATTTTCGTGGCTATAGCATCGTGACTTAATTTGTTTCGTGGTTTTTTGTAGCTAGAACAGTAAATCTAGCCACGATTTTTCCACAGCTAATTCATGGCAAATTAGCCACGGTTTTGCCACGAATATTTGCATGGCTTTGTAGCCACGATTTAGCAACGAATATCTTCGTAGCCATTAGCTACGAAATAGCCACATTATTTTCGTGGTATATTTGGCCACGAGTTAGCCACAATGTTTTCGTGGCTCTTAGCCACGAAATAACCAGAAAATGTTTGTAGGTTTTTGCCATAATTAGCCATGTTTTTCTCGTGGCTTTTGCCAATTACTAGCCACGATATGTTTCGTGGCTATGTTCATTTTGGTACGATTTAGCCACGAAATATTTTGTGGCTATGTTACTTTGACCAAAAAACAGGAAACCAATGAATATTTCGTGGCTATGTTAGCTTTGACCAAAAAAACAGGAAACCAATTATGCTCCTCTATTTGTTAAACTAAACCTGTACAACAAATAAGAATGCATTCAATCCAAAAGCTGTACAACAATAAGCCACTTTTTTATACCAAAAATTACATTAACAATTGTTTGCTACTATCTAAATAGCTCATCCAATCTTACAAACCAATGCTTACATTAATAAGCCAAAAAGATCTAAGAATATGTAATCCAAAATGACTTAGATTCTAGCTAAGTTTGTAGCACGAGTTAACTTGTTTATTTCGTAATACGACATAGGAGCTTTATTTGGTTTTGGTTAACACCTCTTTTAAAGTTTGTGAAAGCTCATCCACGCATGCTTCCGCCAAATCGTAACTCGTTTTTAATTTCAACATCTGTGAGACAACATGCAATTGTGAAATTTCTTCGGGACATCCGTCGTATAGAGACTGAGTTGCAGCTTCAAATGCTTCTAATACGCTATCATCAAATCGCTCTTCGTGACTTGTTTCTATAGTATTATCCAATTCTTGTGGTGGCTATGCCTCTTGGTTAATATCTACATTTGTGTATAGATAAGTATCAACTGGAACATGGAAATCTGTAACATCTGGTTGCGTCGAAGATTTTCCAGCTTCATAATAATTTTCTCCATGATTTAGTCAAAAGTAATAGTTTCTCTTAAATCAAACTCAACAAATATTTTTCAAAACAGTTTTGACATCCCGTTATTTTCCGTTCTTACATCGCGCATAAAAACACAATATAGTGTTTTGTTCTTGATAAGATTGTTGGGAACAAGCAAACTCCATAAATGTATTTATCCTCACTATAAACTCTTCCGAAATACAATTTCGTATTGGATATATATGACGATCCATCCACTCTCTATTATTAAAATGAGATATTTAGAAATATTAATAAATGCTCAAAATATGAGAAGAAAGAACACTATTTAGGGGAAGGTTTTATACTTGTGTTTAAATGCTTAAGTGAATGATTTGAGATGAAGAATGAGGAGAATGTTATATAAGGATAATAAGCCACGAAATATTTTGTGGTTAAGATATATATTTTTTTCTTCAATGATTGGATGGGACATATTCGATGGATAAGCTACGAAATAGCCACGAAAACATTCGTGGCTAAGATATTATTTTTTGCATAGTTCCAGATGGGACATTTTTTTGTGGATTTGCTACGTCAGAGCCACGAAATATTTCGTGGCTAGAGGACATAAATNGTGGCAAAATTTTAGGTAAGCCACGTTTTGGCCACGTTTTTGTCCGCGACAAGCTAACTACGAAACATTTCGTGGTAAATTTAACTATGCTTTTAGTTTGTGGCTAACTTAACCACGAAATTACCACGTTATATTCCATGGCTACGTAGCCACCGATATTCCGTGGCTGGATCGTATCTGTTATAGCCACGAAGTTATTTCGTGGCTATTTTTGTAGCTATAATAGCCACGAAATATGTCGTGGCTATTCCGTATCTTTTTTTCCGAAAAAAAAAACACAATCTGGCTTTTTATTTCGTGATTTTTCTGTAGCTATTACTAGTGTCTGTAACATTTTTGAAACTCGTACTTAAATCAACTTGTTGTTTTTCATTCTATAAGAATGGTATGAAATGAAAAATACCTATGACATGCATTGAAATAAAAATTTTAAAAGAGTTTAAGATTTTATTTAAATCACACGTTATTCAAGTAATGATTAAAAAAAAAAACAAATCTTATGTCAGATATAGAATTTGTATAAAATAATTCAAAATCATTTACAATCTCTTGTTATTCAATTAATGATTTATTAAAATCATATAAAATTTGGTGTTATTGGAAAATGTAGATTCATTTTGAAATTTGGAGAAAGAAGACGATCTGATAAGATTTTAGAAGCATTTCTAGTTACTAACATACCTAAAAAAATATCATGTTTTAACATGGAATTTGAAAAATTTAAAAACATGATAATTTATTTTTTATCACAAAAACCAAAGAAAAAAAGTGTCTTAACTCAATGGGCCCCTATTATACCAACCTGATTTTCTATAATCTAGCAATTTTTTTAAATATCACCAAATTAAATTTAATTTCCGCAAATATCATTAAAATTGATTTAATACAAAATTACTATTAAATAATTCAATTGAATTAAAAATTTAATTATATTTTAGAAAAATTACATAAAACTTAAACAATAAATACTAAACACAACCACTAGATACTAAACCCAAACAACAAAAACTAAACCAAATTATTAAATACTGAACCCTAGCATTAAATTAAAAATATAATTTCAATAAAAAATAATATTTGTTTACTAAACAAATTGAAGTTTTTAGAATTTTCAGAATGTGTAAGGATTCTAAAATTTCTTACACGGATAATCCATAAACCGAATCCAAATACCAATGCTTATAATAAGGTCGATCAACAAGCTATAAACCCATAAAAGTAAAAATGTATATTTGCATTTATTCTATAACATAAATACATAATCATGTATTCGTATACTTATACTGAATAGAATAAAACGGACAAGATTTAATAAAAATAAGAAACAAAACAAAGAATGAAAGTTATTGAGTAGACTTAGATGAAGAAGAAGAAGTGGGAATGGTATTATCATCATCTTCTTCACATTGTTTCAATAATTCATTAAAGGATGGATCATAAGCCACCACTCTTCTTAAGTACTTTGCTGCTTCCTCTCTTCTTCCTTGATTGAATATAGCACTACACAAAATGGTAACACACACTCAAAACATCATAAACATAATCTTCACTTATTCTTATTCTTATATTACCTTGAGTAGAGTACCAATGCATCAAAGTAATGAGCTTTGCTCTTAAGATCATCAGGTTCTTTCATGTTTGCTACTCTTTCAAGGTATTTGATTCCTTCTAATGTCTTCCCCTGAAGTCACATATGAATGTGTTTCTTCACATCATTGTGTATATACAAAAGATAAGCTTTAAACAATAAATAAATGCACCTGGCGTATATTGGAAACACCTGCCCATTGTGATGCAACAATCAAAAGATCAACTTCTTCAACTTGTGTTGGAGATGTATCAAGAATCTAAGAGGATCACAATTATTAAAGTCTTATATCATAAGTCTAAAAGAATAATAATATCAAAATCACAACCTTAGAAGTAGCTAGCTCTAAGTATTTTGCAGCTTCAGTAAACTCTTCTTTCTGATATAAAGCTTGACCAAGAATAACCATAGCTTGAAGATATTCAGGATCTTTTTCTAATGCTAATCTGAAAACAAAACACAAGTAATGTGTGTGTGTCACTAGAACATCAAATAAAGGATATTATATAACATTACCTTAATAGTGGAATAGATTTATCCTTGTGTCCTCCAGATAAGTATTTAGCAGAAAGCTGTTAAGAAAAGCTCTGTTATAATAATAGACATGGAAGATTATAATCCATGACATTTGGCTTACAGCAACCAACTCTTTAGGAGTTAAATTATGCCCTGAGATCAAGCGTCCTTTCGAAGATGATTCATTTATACTTGCTAATATAGGATTTGCAGCCTCTTTCTGGACAGTTTCATTTCCTTCTAGGCCTAACTTAGCACTTACAACAGGATGGTTGAGGATTGATTGCTACAAACAGAAACCAAAGGGTACTTACATACTTAATGTAAAACAACGCCAAACAGTAGATATTAGAACAAACCTGAGCTATGCTGAATGACAAATTGGTAGCCCAGTAAAGCAGACTTCCCTGAGAGAAGTAATTATGAAACAAATGAGAAGAAATAGAGCTGTTCCAGGGAGCTCTCAAATAAACTGATTGTGAAACAAAATGAGAAGAAATGAAACTTTTATGATTTGTTTATAACCTCTTTGTACCAACATAACCAAAAACAAGAATGTGAAGGAGGTATATATTAATTTACCTGAGGCATTTGGAATGAAAGGACATAAAGAGCAAATGTCAAAAAATTCAAAAATATCTTGTATGCCTACAGAAGAAAACATCAACATGCATAAAGAACACTTGAGATCTTTATCCATTTCACAGTTGTTTTTCAAGCGAAACAGTTAATTAAAATATATACAACAAAGTGGAAATACTCACTTTCGCCAGTTCCGTGAATTTATCAACTTTGTGAACTGAGGATGCTGTAAAAGTTATCTGCAAACAAAAATAGCAGAAATGAGATGTGGCCTAATTGTTACTTAAGGCTAAAGAAACAACAGTAAGAACCTGTGTGTTTGTGAAATGCAGAGCAGCTATTAAAAAGGGGAAAAGTGGACCATAAAGACCATTCGGAATTTCAGTCAAATTCTGAAACCATAAAGCTCCACCCTGCAAGCAATGGATTCTCATAAACAATTTTGAAATATAGGTTATCCCAATGCACTGGCAACATACCGAATCAAATCCAGGATGATGATCAAGTGACATTCTTCTTATGCTAGTTATCCATAAGAAAAAACATGAAATCTGTAGGAAGAAAAACTCATTCAGTATGTAATAACTTGAAGGACTAATAACACAAAACTAGTCACTGAAGCTCCATAAATTAAGGAAAGATGAAGCATCACCTGAATGGAGAAATAAGCAGGAATCCACAAAACTGAAGGGCATCCAATAGCTTTTCTTTTGTTTCGAACAAGCTTTAAGTGTTCAATAACACTCCTTCCTGAACCTTGTGGAGGCCAAAAAGGTGGTACTACATAAAACCACTATCAAATAATTAACATCTAACTATGATAAAGTGTTTTCACAGCCACCATTGTCGAGTTCTGCAATTAAGGAGAGAAAATGCTCACACTTAGGTAAAAATTGTGAAATCTTTTTAGTCTGCTTGCGTTGCAAAATGAGTATAGGAAGCAGAGTTGTTCTGAAAGCTAACGTAGAAGAAACAATAACAACCCACCTGACAAGAAATTAACAAAACGAATCAATTTCCAACAAACAATGAATTGAAAACAAGAATATTGGTTTTGTACATTAGGAGGTGAAAGATCAAAACTTTCCACCATTAACAAGTGAAATATAAACCCAATTTAAAAGGCAGAAACTGATTCAGATTAACAAAAATCCTCAAAAACAACAAACTAAGAACATTCATTTTTGTACATTAGAAGGTAAAAGATCGAAACTTTCCACTAATTACAAATGAACTAATAAAATTTTACACAAACCCTCAAGACAACAAACTAAGGAACTGAAACTAACACTGATAGAATTTTACAAAGATGATTCATTTTGTAAACTAGAAACCGAAAGATGGAAACTTTACACTAATTGAAATTAGCAGAGAACTATATTACCAGGGCAATCCAGTGAGGTCATGATATGAATCAAGTAACGAGATCACAGGTCGAGTCAAATACTCATAATTTGATGAACCAGTTCCGATCAACTCTTGGGTCAAATCGCTTAACTCTGATCCGTGAGTATAGCTTCCAAAGCTAGGGACTGGATCGTCTTTGAGATGAGTCAGCTCTGAGTTCAGGTCTGAGGGAGTTGAAAAGAAGCGGGAATAGAGAAGATTGAGGGGCAGTGATTGTCGTGATGTGGAGGAAACCTGGTGAGGAGATAAAGAGGAGCTAGTGTTGTGTGATCGGCGGAGTTGAGAGAGTAAAACCCTACGAAATGCCATTTACGGTTAGGACACACTGTACCGAGAAGTTGTTAATATGTTTAACTAGAAACTGGAAAAATCATATTGCTTTTTTATTTAGATGTTTTTTGTTGTTTCAATAATAAAATTGACTAAAACATTTGTGTATTGTCATTTTATACCATCCTAATTTTACTTCTGGGCATTTGGTTCGATTTGTTTGGTTTACCGAAAACTAAAACGAACTATATCGGTTTCGCTTTGTTCGGTTTTAGGTGAGTAAACCGATCACAACTTTTATATTTTTAATTCGGTTTTCGGTTCGGTTTGGTTTAAATTAATATTCGGTTTATTCGGTTAACCGGATAATAGTCAAAAATCATGTTTCGGTTTATCCGGTATATATTAAACCGGACAAACAGAATAAACCGGACCAGAAGGTGAATTTTCAGATTTATTCGATTTATTTGGGTTAATCAAATTGAATTCAGAAATATTTTTTTTACGCAAAACCGAACCGAACAAACCGATATTTTTTTCGGTTTTACTTCGGATCTAATTTATGAAAACCAAACAAACCGAAAAATCAAAAAAACCAAACCGTTTAAACCGAATAATAGATATGTTTTCGTTCCATGAAAAATTAAAGAAATTTACATTGAAAATGATTTTTTTGTTTTATTCATCATAATCATAAATAAATATATATACATACACTAGATCAAGATAGTTTTTTTTTTTTAGATCAAGATAGTTCGATTTTGAAGAATTAATATATATATATATATATATATTAATCTTCACTTGTTAAAAATTTTGATATTTTTTTGTGTTTTATTGTGTTTCAATAATAACTTATATCCTACACATTTCTATTTCTTTGTTAGCTCACGTTTTTTTTTTTTTATATTTTATCTATGATATGTTGGATAATTCCAATGACTATAAACATTGAATTTAATTGAAGATGAAGAGTTGGTAAAGATTCATGAATGTACATTGGAAAAAAAGATTCATGAATGTCCATTGGAAGGATGAATCTATAAAATCATTGAATCTTAGTTATTAATATGGTTCAATGTTTATAAACTTTTTAGGCATTTCAACTTCATGTTTCTATTAGTATATAAATCCTCGTTGTGATCATTGTAAGATATCATTATCACAAACACAAGTAAATATATTCTCTTTACAGATTTGAATTGGTATCAGAGCGAGTAACAATGAGGATGAAAAGAACAATGATGTGGATGAGGATGAGAGTGTTACTCCGAGTCCATGGAGTATGGGATTCGATTGAACCGGGTAATACCGATGAAAAGAACAATGATGTGGCGATATCACTCTTGTTCCAGTCAATCCCTGAGTCGCTCATCTTGCAAGTAGGAGATCAAACCACATCAAAGAGTATTTGGGATGCCATCAAGTCACGGTATCTTGGAGCAGACCGTGTAAGGGAGGCAAGACTCCAAATGTTGATGTCGGAGTTTGATAGGCTGAAGATGAGTGAAAGTTACTCTGTTGATCACTTTGCTGGTAAGATCTCGGAACTTGCATCCAAATCAGCCTCATTGGGAAAAAATATAGAAGAGACTAAGATGGTGAAAAAATCCTTGAAGGCACTTCCAAGAAACAAGTATATTCATATAGTAGCTTCTCTTGAACAAGTTCTCGATCTAAAGACGGTTGGATTCGAAGATATTGTTGGGAGACTAAAAGCATTTGAAGAACGTGTAAATGGGGAAGTTCAAAAAGAAGATCAAGGAAAGCTTATGTTCGCAAATAACTATACTAATAACCAAGGAGAATCTGGAAGTTCCCAAGAAAGAGGAAGAGGCAGAGGAGGTCGAGGCAGAGGTGGACGAGGTCGAGGGAGACCTAATAACGGAGAAGAGAACGTGGAGAATAATCAAAGGCATAAAAAAGATCGTTCTAAGGTCATATGTTGGCGATGCGATAAGC
>KE158063.1:0-10612 GCA_000411055.1 Leavenworthia alabamica
ACTTTATGAAACAACTGTATACTGAAATCAATTGTTACAAAACTTTATCAAATAACTCTACAAAATTAAATTTTACAAAAACTTTCTCACGCAATTATACATTAAAATCAATTTGTACAAAAACTTTATCGAACAACTATACGATTTAACTTTTACAAACACTTTATGAAACAACTCTATATTGAAATCAATTGTTACAAAACTTTATCAAATAACTCTACAAAATTAAATTTTACAAAAACTTTCTCACGTAACTATACATTAAATCTTTTGTACAAAAATTTTATCGAACAACTATACGATTTAACTTTTACTAAAATTTTATTGAACAACTGTATATTGAAATCAGTTTTACAAAAACTTTATCGAACAACTGTACAAGTTATTTTCTCAAAAATTATTAAACAACTATACGTTAAAATCGATTTTGACAAAATAACTTTATCGAACAACTATACTATTTTAAATAACTTTTTGTAATAACTTTCAGAAATATCATGTCAAACAATTGTAGAAACATACATACTTTTGATTTTTGGAAAACTAACAGATCTACTAGGATTTAGCTAATTTAACATAAATCAGATTGTTAATGATGATCTAACTAATATTCTTCATAATATTCCTTCAGATTTTTTTATTTTTTAATAAAAGGGTAATTTTATCTTTAAAAACTATATTTTTAATTTTAAAAGATTTATCTTATTTTTAAAATTTCAGTTATTTTTAATATTTTCTCTATAATTTTCCGAATGTAAAATATGTAATAATAAATCATAAAGAAATTCAGATAAATTTAGAAAAAATTATTTCACGAAATATATGAATGTTTTAAGAAATTTCATTTACATTTAAAACTTTTTAAAAAAATATTATAGATTGAAAGATATTTATATAAATTAATATCACGATAAATTAATAAAATATCAAAATCTTAACATTATTAATTTATAAAGTTCTTGTTGTAGTTTTTTAAGTATTAAGACAAGATGTGTTTGAATTAAAATTATAACCATCTTATAATTAAACATTCGAATGGATTTTTATTTTCTAACTATTAGGGGTCCAAAAAATAATTTATATATATTTAGTATTAAAGAAAAACTCCATATAAAGAAAAACGTAAATGACAAAATAGTTATAAAAAATTCAAATTTTCTTGAATATTATCTAAATATTATAATAGTTTTAAATTTTGTGAGATAAACTTTTTAGCCTTTATGTAATTTCTAAAGTTAAAAGATATTTACTTTTTATTCAAAAATAAAATTAAATAAAATGATTGTTACCCAAATATATGAGTTATCCAATTATACACTCGTTTTCTAGAATTTAGATTTGAATCAGAAGATCTACTGTATGACCAATCAATAATTATTTTGTTGATTTCTAAGATGATTTTATAATTTTTGTATTTTTTTTTAATTATTTTTCAGAAATATATTTGCATGAAGTTATTTTGAGGGGTGATTCGATCTTTTTCAATTATTTTAGCAATTCCCTCCATTTTTATTATTTTATTAGGTAGCCAACTTTTTTTTGGATAAATAAAAATGAAACATATTTGAATCTATTAAAAATTAAAATTCATTATACTCCTTCAGTTTCATTTTAAATTTAAATTTATAGTTTGTATTTTTTTGTTTCATTTTATGTGTTGTTTTGAATTTCTCAATACATATTTTATTAAATATTATATTTTTATTTTTAATAATTTTTTTTTTCGACTTTTTTTTTTTAATAACTAATAAAAATTATATATCAATGAAATTAAAATATTTTTTATGGTTTTTTTAATGTGTAAAAATCTTAAATAACACCTAATGACCTATATAAGAAAAAATCAAAATAATTTAATTGTGCTCAAAAAATATAATTTAAATTATTTTTATTTAAAATCCGCTATATATAAGAGTCTATTCTGAAAGGAATAAAATAAATTTTCCGTAAGAAAAAAAAAAAAGGAACAAAAATGGCAGGGAGAATAAGCTGTTGTCTGAATCTTCTTCCCAGTTCTTCACCATCACTATCACCACTTCTCAAGACAACATCACAGATCTCTCGGAAGATAACAAATGATACGACGGAGCCACAGAAGTTTAAGCGTTCTCTTGTATTAAGCGTAGCTACGACTCTTATGATCAGTACGATACAGATCAGTGACGTGGCATCTATAGAAGCAGCGGTTGTTGATTCGCCGATGAAAGAGGTGGTACAATCGCGAAGGTGGAGTGACAAGAGGACGTGCCCGCCTTGGCTTCAGAATTCTCTTGAGACTATCGTACCGGAGAATCTTCCCCGTCCGTCAGCTCATCGGCGTTTGGAGTTAGCTGGCTTGTCTAAGAGTAATGCGCCACCGGTTGGTGCGGTGGTGACACGTTTCAATAGGGATGGTTGTTTCTCCGTTTAAATTGGTAGTTTATTACGTTACGTTATATGTAATGTATAAATTAATTAGAAAGAAATTGTAATACACAAAAAAAAACAATATTGTAAATAAATAAAAAGTTTAGATATGTACTTCCATTTTTTATTTTATTTTTGGATTAATTATTTGCATTTAAAATAATTTAATTAAAAATTAGTTGGCAAATCCAACATTTGAGTTAAATTTTTGAAAAATGTTTTTTTAGATATTAACCTTTCTGATTTTTGTTTGTTTTTTTCAGGTTTGTGTGTAGGAGTAGTACTCTGTTGGATGTGAAATGAGATAAAGTAGTACATGCGTGTAGTACAAGTACTTCATTACTATATATGAGTTGGCCCATTATTATTCTAGAGTCTTAAACCCAAATCTATGTAACTTGAACCAGTACTTTAACTTGGGCCTACTAATCTCTTATTGGTGGCAAGCTAAATCATTTTACTTTTACTTTTTTTTATATTTGATCAAATTCAAAAACTTTTAAATATTTCTTTTAAAATACTACAAATTAATTTTATTTTATTTTCGTCAAAAATTTATATTAATATAGTCTCAAACTCCATTAAAAAAAAATACAACTAAACGTAGAAATTACCTAGCAATTAATAAAGTTTGCGCATCTAAAAACCATACAAATAGTAATAATAACTATACAAAGATAAAGCAAGAATAACCATTAAAAAAAAATCTAACAAAGATCTAATCTTAAATGATATTTCAAAAACTTCATATACTATTTTTCAGTTTTTTCTTAAAACTAGAAGAAAGCTGAGTTTTTTGACAACCAAAAAGGTTAAAAAGACTACACCAAATGCGAAGGAGAAACAAAATCGGAAGGAAAATCTTGCAATACCGACGAGTCTTGTGTTAAGTGTGGTTCTGAAAATTCCAAGAAATATAGCTAAGGGTGATAAAGACTCCAGGTGAATTGGAGGGGTTCAACAAGTCCATCACGTGAGAAGCATGTGAGGTCGTTGGAGGTTCAGTTGAAGTTGTTACGATGGTTAGAGGGCAATATATTTTTTCTACTCTTCAGTCTATAAGTGAGTCATCTTCTCCATTTGTCACTGCATCACTTTTCAAGGTTTTGAGACGAGATTTTTTTTCACAAGAGAGAAAATTGATCAGAGAGAGAGATTTTGATTCAAGTTCTTAAGAGAGTAGTGTGAGCTAGATTGTTGTTTTGTAATCGGTTTGATTTCATCAAAGTTTCTAGTGGATTTCTGGAGAGATCTCCAGCGAGACGTAGCAGTTCCACATCGGGACTGTGAACTCGTTAAATTCCTTTGTGTTCTTACTTTCTTGCTTAGATCTAGTATTATCACAAGTGATTCAAGTCAGATTCAAAGTTACATTGCTCAAATCGGTGGTCTAAACTCAACAAATTGGTATCAGAGCCGAGGTTATTGAGCTCAGGTAAAGTGAAGATGACTGGTTCGAGAATCAAAGTTGCAACGTATGATGGAACTGGGGACTTCTCCTTATAGAAGACAAGGATGCTAGCTCAACTAAGTGTTCTTGGACTTAAAGATGTTCTCACTGAGAAGGCTCTAGTCTCGGAGCTTAAGGAGGAAGAAGTTAAAGATCCAGAGATGATTAAGATGGTTGAAAGCGATGAAGCAGCAAGACTAGAGAGATGTTACAAGGCAAAGAATCTCATCTTTCTAAATGTTGCTGATAAGGTGTTACGGAAGATTGAGGTATGTGAAACTGCAGCTGAAACATGGACTGCTTTAGATAGGTTTTTATGCCTAGGTCACTGCCTCATAGGGTATATACTCAGCTGAATTTCTATACATACAAGATGAAACACAATAAAAGGATTGATGACTTCTTAAAGATTGTTGCGGATCTTAGTCATCTAGAAATTTTTGTACCAGATGAAGTACAAGCAATCCTATTATTGAGTTCACTGCCTGCTAGATATGATAATATAGTAGAGACTTTGAAGTATAGCAACAGCCGTGATAAGTTTGTCTTGAGGATATTATGGTTGCTGCTAGAGATAAAGAAAGAGAGTTTCTTTAAAAAACAAAGGATGCTGGTTCAAGTCTTAGGATGGAGTTCTCAAGATAGTAAAGGGATGTTCTACGATTCTAAAGGGTCAGAAAAGGGACACTATATACATCTTACAAGGAGAGACAGAAGAAGCAGAGTCAAACAGTACTGAGAAAGTCAAAGATGAGACATCATTGTGGCATAGTCGACTTGGCCACATGAGTCAGAAAGGATTGGAGATCTTTGTTAAGAAAGGCTGCATGAAGCAAGAAGCTATACAGAGTCTGAAGTTTTGTGAGGACTGTGTATTAGGAAAACATCACAGAGTGAGTTTTTCTCCTGCTCAACATGTGACAAATGAAAAGCTAGAATATATCCATTCAGATTTGTGGGGATCTCCTCATAACCCATCATCCTTAGGTAATCACCAATACTTTATCTCTTTTATTGGTGATTGCACTAGGAAAGTATGGATATTTTCTTAAGTAAGAAAGATGAGGCTTTTAGCAAGTTTGTAGACGGGAAGAAAATGGTAGAGAAACAGTCTAATAAGAAAGTTAGAAGCTCAGGACAGACAATGGCTTAGAGCATTGTAACCAGTATTTTGAGAAATTCTGTAGAGATTAAGGTATTGTAAGACACAACAGAGTGGAATAGCCGAGAAGATGAATAGAACAAATATGGAGAAGGTGAGAAGTATGCTCAGTGAAAGTGGTTTATCTCATAAACAGATCACCTTCAACAGCATTGGACTTTGATCTACCAGAAGAAAGATAGACATCAGCAATTCCAGACTTCAGTCATCTGAGAAAGTTTGGGTGCTTGGTGTATATACATGCTGATGAAGGTACACTAAATCCTAGAGCCAAGAAAGGAATTTTCTTGAGTTATCCAGAAGGAGTCAAGGGTTACAAAGTATGGCTTCTTAATGAAGAAAAATGTGTGATAAGTAGGAATGTTCTATTTTGTGAAGAGGTAATGTACAAAGATGTGTTAAAAGGATTAGAAGCAAATGAGGAAGGTACAGAACCAGAAACAGCAAAGTTGTTAGTCCAAGGTGGAGCTAGTATAGAGATAGTTCATCAAGGTGGAGCTGCAAAGCTCCCTATATCAGAGACTACAGGTCTAGCTAAAGATCAGAATCACAAGAAGTCTGAAGAAGAATACATTGAAGTTGATTCTGAAAATGATACAGACCTAAGTGACTATCAACTTGTAAGAGACAGAGTCAGAAGACAAGTTAAGGCAAACCCAAAGTATAATGAGTCAAAGCTGGTGGGTTTTGCTTATTATACTGAAGATGGTGGCAAGGTAGAACCAAGCTCATATCAAGAAGCTTTACAAGATGCCGACCGGGAAATGTGGAATGCAGCTATAGGAGAATAGATTGGGTCCATGAACAAGAACCGTACATGGGTTCTAGTTGATAAGCCTGAGAACAAGAAAGTCATTGGCTGCAGGTGGATTTTCACAATGAAGGCAGGGATTCCAGGAGTGGAGGCTCCCAGATTCAAAGCTAGATTGGTCGCCAAAGGGTTTTCACAAAAGGAAGGTATAGATTCTACGGAAAGTTTCTCACCAGTTGTTAAACATGTGTCAGTCAGGTACATTTTATCCATGGTGGCTCAATACGACATGGAGCTGCAACAGATGGATGTGAAGACAGCCTTTTTGCATGGATACTTGGATGAGGAGATTTACATGACTCAACCAAAGGGATGTGAAGACAAAAGGTACAAAAACAAGGTTTGCTTACTCAAACGTTCCTTATATGGTCTTAAACAATCACCTAGACAGTGGAATCTTAGGGTTAGTTTATGAAGGTATAGGATATTTGAGAAGTGCATATGATAGTTGTGTATATATTAAACTGTGTGATGATGGTATATATGTCTATTTGTTGTTATACGTAGATGATATGCTAATTGCATCAGTTAGTAAAACACTTATTCAGGAACTTAAGAAGTTACTTAGTAAAGAGTTTGAAATGAAAGATTTAGGTGATGCTAGAAAGATTTTAGGATTAGATATTGCTAGGGATCGTTTTTCTGGTGTACTAACCCTGTCACAGGAAGGATATGTGAAGAAGGTTGTCAAGTGATTTGACATGGATCAAGCCAAGTCTGTATCAACACCTATGGGAACTCATTTCAAGCTAAAAGCAGCTACAGATCAAGAGTATGAGGAGCAGTTTGAAAGAATGAAGATTGTTCCATACTCAAATACTGTTGGAAGTATCATGTATTCAATGATAGGCACTCGGCCAGATCTTGCATATCCAGTTGGAGTTATTAGCAGGTTCATGAGCAGGCCTTTAAAGGAACATTGGCAGGCGGCTAAGTGGGTCTTGAGATACATGAAAGGCACAGAGAAGAAGAAGTTATGTTATCGGAAGCAGCAAGATTTCATTATCAAGGGATATTGTGACTCTGATTTTGCAGGTGACAGTGATTCAAGGAGGTCTATTACTGGGTATGTTTTCACTATTGGAGGTAATACAATCAGTTGGAAATCAAGATTGCAGAAGGTAGTTGCTCTATCCACAAAAGAGGCAGAGTATATGGCATTGACTGAGGCAGTCAAAGAAGCTGTGTGGCTTAAGGGATTAGCTGAAGAACTTGGTTTTTCTCAAGACTCAGTTGAGGTACATTGTGATTCTCAAAGCGCCTTTGCTTTGTCAAAGAACTCAGTCCATCACGAGCGGACAAAACATATTGACATTAGACTTCATTATATCCGAGATATAATTAGTCAAGGAATGGTCAAGGTCGTAAAGATTGCAAGTGAATGTAATCATGCAGACATATTCACTAAAGCATTGCCAGTCAACAAGTTAGAGGGAGCATTGGAGTTGCTCCGGGTGACTGATAATTACAGAGAAGAAGTGAAGAAATCCTGAGTGGTAGAGCTCAGGGAGCGGTAAAGCTCACAATCTGGGTGGTGAAACTCAGAGGAAATCCAGAAAACTAGAAGCTCAGAAGCTAAGGGAAACTCTCGGAACCAAGGTGGAGAATTGTTAAGTGTGGTTCTGAAGTTTCCAAGAAATATAGCTAAGGGTGATAAAGACTCCAAGTGAATTGGAGGGTTTCAATATAATGTTCAAGTCCATCACGTGAGAAGCATGTGAGGTCATTGGAGGTTCACTTGAAGTTATTACGATGGTTAGAGGGCAATATAGTCTTTCTACTCTTCAGTCTATAAGTGAGTCATCTTCTCCATTTTTCACTGCATCACTTTTCAAGGTTTTGAGATGAGATTTGTTTTCAGGAGAGAGAAAATTGATCAGAGATAGAGATTGTGATTCAAGTTCTTAAGAGAGTAGTGTGAGCTAGATTGTTGTTTTGTAATCGGTTTGATTTCATCAAAATTTCTAGTAGATTTCCGGAGAGATCTCCGGCGAGACGTAGCAGTTCCACATCGGGACTGTGAACTCGTTAAATTGCTTTGTGTTCTTACTTTCTTGCTTAGATCTCGTATTATCACAAGTGATTCAAGTCAGATTTAAAGTTACATTGCTCAAATAGGTGGTTTAAACTCAACATCTTGAGACGCTAATCCACTTAACAAAATTGAAATTGATAGGATAAACGGATGCTGATGAGCTATAAAGCCAAAAATTGAAGCGACCAAACACAAGATAATAGACACCACAACTAATTACTTTAACTAAACCCTTAGCAAAAAAGGTGACTAAAATATGTCTAGAACCAACCTTAATACGAGGTAAATTAGTAACATCCCCTAAGAAAACATCCACATTCTTAACACCATATGTGTAAGATAAACTGCATATTGCATTATAAGACCGCATACAAGCGGTAATACAGCCAACCAAGGGAACCTCTATCGATGAGAACTTCCAAAACAAACTAAGATCCACTAGAAGGAAGCCCTGATCAAAAGTGAAAGTAAAACTGCATATTGGAGTATGAATCCGTCTCAGAGTGGTAATAGAGCCAACAAAGGGCAAATCCTTCTTTGAGATCACCGAAACCATAGTATCTAACACCATAATCCACAAGTCTAAGACCACAAAACATTCACTAGATCAATATTTAATGACAACTGCAATAGAGTGTACCTGAACTGGGGGTGGAGGTTTTAAAAGCGACATGAAGCCAGATCTGAAGGATATATATAAGCTTAACGAGGGTGACACAGTATATGACGATAAGTGCTCTACCCTTGAAGCCAACGAGATATGTAAGCAATAGCACCACAAAGAAGTTGAGCGGTTGAAACACAGCTAGAATTGAATACAAGACAACGGGGATAGGAGATGAGACGGCTAGATTTGGAAACATGAGAAGTGGAAGAGGGCTGGTGAAAGCTGACTGAGAAGAAGGTTGATGAGACGACGAAGACGTCGACGATGGAGGAGACTTCGCAAACCCGGCGATGGTGGATCCAGGGTCTGGTGAGGTCACCATCAGGCAGAACAAGGACTGACGTCCTTAATTGGAAGCTTCATAAACTCTTCAAAACGGCATCCTGGGAGAATGTGCATCAGCATGGGAGAAGCTAAGGCGAACTCTTAGAATTTTTTTAACAATTTTATTTATTTTTGTTTCTTTTTTTACAATTTACAAATAGGCGTCGTTATATTTTATATAATATCATATCATTGTCTCATTACCTAAATTATGTTGAATGGTTGTATGTGTTATCTTCTTTATGATTACTTTAGAGATCAATATATAATTACAAGAAGATATTCTAGAAGGGACTAAGTCTGGTGAGAAAGTTTATATTTACAAATATGGAATGTATATGCACAAAATCATTGGTTTATCTTATCACTCCCTTGACTAAGCAACGATTGGTGCAAAACTTTGTAAAGATTGGTGATGGTAGTCCTTTTGAAAAATTATCAGCATATTGATGTGAAGACAGAACATGTCAGACTTTCACTTGGGCAATGGCGATACATTCTCAGACAAAAATGACAATGTAAGGATCAATTTAGACATACTTGATTCTTTGAAGTTGGACTGGTTTGATAGATAGTAGGATTAACAACACTTATGTTGTCACTATGGGCGGACTAGGACCAAAAGTAAGAGTTCAAAATGACCCTACATAAATTTTGTAAATTTTTTATTATTATTTTAAAAAATATTTTAGTATAAATAATTTAAATTTTTTTTATTCTGTTTTGACCCTATACAAAAATAATCTTGGATTTGCTAGGGGTTGTCAAAGTAAACTAACATGTGCGTTGTGAGAGAGCAATGGATTTGAAGGAGAAGATTTGGATCCAAGTTGTCTTGGCTACAACTAGATCGTGATATCATTTGTTGGCGCGGAAAACTAATGTAATTCACAAGTAAATTTAATAATAACTGCATTATTCTTGTGTTGACATATAAGTTTTTGATGATGTGTCAGCTCTACAAATTTTTAAGATATATTTTAATATTATTTACAATAATTTATTTATAAAATTCAGTTACAAAAAAACAAATGTAACATCTTTATTATAATTTTTTCAATTATTTTATTTCTTCTATCTCCTAAATTATCTCATCCACTTTTCCCACGATTTTTAATCTTTAATAAACTTTTTCTTTTTTTATTTATTTTTTTTCTTTTTTTATGATTTATTTTTCCAAATTCAAATCTCACTTTATTTTTTTTTTTCTTATTTCAAATTGTTTATGTATCTTTTTATATTTTTGCAAATACATAATCAAACTGCACAAAAACAATTATGATCTTAATACAAAAACAGCAATAAATTATTAATTTTGAAACATTTTTTTTTCCGTGCATTAGCACGGGTCGGATGCTAGTTGATCCTAAATGACATGTTTGACTAAATTTTTTGCCTATATGCACTTGATTCTACCCGAATCGGTCATAGTGAACTATATTGTTCGATCAGTACAGATAGGGACAAATATGAACTCCTTAAAACAACCAAACGCAAACATAAATGTAATATATTTAGATCTTTTTATTAATGCATAAATATAACATTAGTTGTATCCTATGTTTTAAAATTCGATAGGCGCTAATCGGATTTTCGGAGTGGGATTAGCACCTACCGAAAAATATCAGGAATTAAACAGAGGTTAATCGTGACTAGTATTTTGAGTTCTTTTTTTATTAATTAAGTTTTAAGTTTTATATAATCTAACTAAATTTATAATTTTGATATAATACTAGAGTCGAACCCGCGGTACACCG